>OY856186.1:340744632-341030898 GCA_963693315.1 Diogma glabrata | reverse complement strand
AGTATATTATTTAATTAAGAGCTAAAGCGCTACTTTTACTTTGGCGGCCACTAAACGGCTAATTATAGAAGAAACACAGAAAAGAGCTTTAGCTCCGAATTAAATACAATTTTTTCGGCAAACAGTAAAATTTCTTATAAATATGAAATTAATACATCAAATTTTTATAAATACGATTTAGTAGGTAATAAATTTGCTGAAATTAATGGATAATGGCCATTATTACCATCATTCTTTCTAAATTTGATACGGTGATGTTATAGCTAGTAGTTATTCGCGCTATATAGTACAGTTAACATACGCCATAATGTAACCTTTTATTAATTAGGTATGACATATTAATTTTTAGCGCGTCTCATTGTTAGTTTTTTGGTTAGAAAAAAACAATTTCCAATTATATATTTTTTATGAAAAACTGTAAACATTTATTATATTCTTGCTAAAATTCTTTTACTTTTAATTTCCGCAAAAAAATCACATGAAACATGAAAATATATTTATAAAATAAGTTGATTTATTTTAAATGTTATACCAAATTTTAGTGTTCACACCGTAAACATAATGCCTATTCGCTACGTACCTAATTTGATCCGTAACTGCGTACCTAATTTGATACGTACTCTTTTGATAACTGTTTACATCGACCATAGTCGACCTAATAAGTATAGTATGTACCTATTTGATTCTGGTGTAAACCCAATATAAATAAAAATCGACTAAGTTTTTAAAAAATTAAGCACAATTTATGTTGTGATTACAAACATATTTAACCGCTACGTGGTCTAGAAAAGCTTTTAATCTGATTTTGTTATAATGTAAACAAAACAAAAAAAAGTTATTATTTCTAAAAATTATCCAAACACAATATAACGTTTTCCGTTAGTCATAATTCATTTCGAAACAAGTGTTTTTCAATATGTTAAAAAAACAATGACAGCCAATTTTGAATAAAAAGTTTTCACACATTTCACTTTGAATTCGATTTATATTCATTTTTGTAAAATATGTGAACATCAAATATTGTTGGATAGTATCAGTAATCAGAACACAGATTTTCTGTTGTTTTTTTTTCTTATAAATATTATTTTTAGTTTGTTATGTGAATATTTTGTTGATGCTCGCCCATGCGCAATTCTATTTTCACAAGCTTTCATGTTTGAGCCAACAACTAACTCTCTGAAATCGATGAATTCATCAACACATTATTTTGTTGTTTTTGTATAACATAACAATCGAAACTAGAATTCGATTGTACCTGCAGATTGTGATGCGAACACTAACAGCAAAAATATTATAATGTGATTTTGAACTAAAGATAGGCGTTAAACGTACAACGTGTGATAATAAGTATA
This sequence comes from Diogma glabrata, assembly GCA_963693315.1. Classification (NCBI taxonomy): domain Eukaryota; kingdom Metazoa; phylum Arthropoda; class Insecta; order Diptera; family Cylindrotomidae; genus Diogma; species Diogma glabrata. The sequence goes on along the minus strand of OY856186.1, from coordinate 341,029,546 downwards.
TATTAGGTTTTGAATATGATTAAAAATGAATAAAAATTTTACATGATAAAAGAAGGAATCAGTTTTACTGTTATTTGAGGTGTCTTACGTGTTTGTTAGTTTAAAAAAGTTTAAATTTATAACAAATATACTAAGCTTTTATTATGTGTTTAAATTTTCAGATAAAAGCACAATACATACGTGCATATAGATTGCTTAATGTATTCTTTTCATAGTATATGATTGCGGTAACACAATTAAATCAAAAATAAATATGTAATAATAAAAACTAAAATGAAAATATCGACTGTAAACCAATTTCAAAACTCGTGACGAAAGAAATTAACAAAAAAATATGAAAAGTTACGAATACGCCAACCATATGAAATTAAAAATTTTTATCGCATGTCTCATGAAAAAGGTTGATCATTAAAGATTATTTGAGAAATTTAAACAAAAAATAGGGAACAGGAGTAACTACTGAGAATGGAAATACATATAATGTTGAAAACGCTATTGAAAATTTCGAATAAGCTTTAGTGAAATGGTTGTGAGTAATGAAGCAGTGGTATTTACAGTAAAAGTTATATAAAATTCATCAACTTTCATCTCGAATTCACTGAAAAATGTTTTTTCTATTTTTCATATACTTGTCTAATGGTCCGTTATTGATCGTATTTTTTTTTTTTTAACGGCGTTCATGCTCCATGTAGGAGCGTTGCCAGGCTAATCAGCTTCGAATAATCACCACGGTCATTCGCAACAGCGACATAATTACCATGGCAGCCGATTTTTTTAAGGTCGTTTATTACGTCAGTCTCCCATCGTAGTCGTGGTCTACCTCGCGGTCGCCCACTCCCTGGGGTACTAACGTACATTTTTCTAATCATTCCAGACTGTGAATCGGCTCGTAGAACATGCCCAAACCAAGCAATCCTATTAGAACGGATACAACCTATTATATCAGGACCCTCAAGAAGGTCTCTGATCTCAAAGTTATACCGGGTTCTATACTCCCCATCGTCTGTCTTAAGTGGACCAAATATGTAGCGTAGGATCTTACGCTCAAATACAGATAAATGCGATTCGTCATTTTGTGTAAGGGTCCACGTTTGTGACCCATACATCACAACCGGTCTAATCAATGTCTTGTATAACTTGAGCTTGGTGTTAGTTGATACATACGGAGATCCAAGGAGAGGTTTAATTGAGTAGAAAGTTCGATTACCTGCAGCGATTCGAGCTTTTATATGTGAAAGTATGCTGTTGTTTGAGTCAAGCATTGATCCCAAATATTTAAAAGATTCAACTCCCTCAATTCGTTCATCGCCGCACATCAAATCTTTCTTCTCAGACTCTCTTGAGACATTCATATGTTTGGTTTTATTGTAGTTAATTTGAAGACCAATTTTTCTAGCTCCACTCTCAAGCGACTTAAAAGTCTCACTCATAACAGCTTCACTTCGGCCGAGGATGACAACATCATCAGCGTATGCAATCATCTTTACTGAGTTTATTGACAAGATATTGTTGTTAGTCGGCAGTTTCTTTTGGCGGCACACATATTCCAAGGCTAAATTAAAAAGTATAGGAGAGATAGCATCACCTTGTCTTAACCCGGAGTCGACTTTAAAAAACCTTGATATTTCGTTCTCTACTCGTACACAGCATTGAGAGTTCTGTACTGTCATTTTGCATAGTGATACCAGTTTACCAGGAATTCCCATTGACACCAGAGCAGACCATAGAGTCTCTCGTTCGAGAGAGTCGTAGGCCTGTCTGAAATCAATGAAGAGTTGGTGCACTGGTATGTTGAACTCTCGGCACTTTTCCAAAATCATCCTTATCGAGAAAAGTGCATCGGTGGTACCTCGGCCCCGCCGGAAGCCACACTGATATTCTCCAAACAGTTGTTCAGCAAAAGGATTGATTTTGGATAGCGAAATGTAAGAAAAGATCTTATATGCTGTGCAGAGTAGAGCGATTCCTCTGTAGTTTGCACATTGTAGGCGATTACCTTTTTTATGGATTGGATTGGTTCCAGTCCTGTGGCATGGCTTCAGTCCTCCATATCATTTGAACAAGTTCAAACAATCTTAAGGATAGAGTTTCACCACCATGTACAATCATTTCGGATGTTATATCGTCGATACCAGGTGCTTTATTGCATTTTAATTTTGACAGCGCCGCATCGAATTCCTCTTTGGTGGGTTCGTCTACATGTACCTTTGACGCACGAATAAGCTTTGCTCGTCGCCCGACTTGTTTGTGGTCACTTAAGTTGAGAAGATTCTCAAAATAAGCGGCCCAAGTGTCTAAAATATTTTTAAGGTCTACTTGTAGCTCCCCATCTTCGTTTTGAATAGCAGTCGATCTAGTTTGAGGGCCCTTCTTTAAGGTTTTAACCTGTTGAAAGAAGTTACGCGATTGATGTTCCTTATTGAAGCTTTCAATCTCCTCACACTTTCTCTTCCACCATTCTCTCTTCGTTCGTCTACATAACTTTGTAACGGCTTGTCTTGCCAGTTTATAGTTCTCCTTCGTGGACCTGGTGTTGCGTCCTTGCAGACACTTCAGATAGCAATCTCTTTTGTATTGAATAGCGTCAAGACATGCTTGATCCATCCATGGCTTCTGGGAGTGGTTTTGTGGTCGTCCAAGTATTCCCTCAGCAGCGCTTAAAACAGCATCTTTGAGCAAATACCATGATTTATCGACGTCTCCATTAATGGTTTCTGATTTCTCTAATGTTTCGGCAATATTTTTTTTTTTTTAATAAAATGTGATGTGTAGTAGGCATTACAATATGTGTCACAACAACACATAAAAACCTTTTAAGACCAAGGTCCCACAACAACATGCGTTCTAAGGATGTTAATGGACGCAAATCTGTTTTTTTTTTGTTTTTTTTTAAATGGTTTTGTTAAATAATGGATAACTAAACCATAAATCCTATCACATATAAAATATGACATAGGCCAATATTGCGTGATAGGATAGGGAAAATAAAAATAAAATAAGAGATAAAAAGCAAATTTGTTTTAAAAATTTGCAGGAACAAAACTAAAATTGGTTTGCCAATAGTCCAGCTAATGGCATAATCCTTGATTATGGGACGCAGTAGTATATTTTTGGTTTTATATGGTTTTGATATTTCTCTTCTGTTTCTGTATTCTTTAGTGATGAGATGTTAAATCGTTTCCGTTGATTGAATTTCAGAATGCTTGGGTTTGGGAAATGGAACCTTATTTTAGCACATACAAGAAAGTGGTCACTTCCAATGTATGCACCTCTAAAGGATCGCACATCCAGAACACTCGAAAAGAAACGTGCTGTAACTAGCACGTGATCAATTTGATTTCGAGTGTTTCCATTCGGTGAGACCCATGTCTGCTTATGAATCGATCGGTGCGGAAAGAAAGTACTGGCAATTCTCAAATTATTTGATAATGCAAACTCAGTCATTCTCTCACCATTATCATTCGAATTCAAATGCAGACTGTTGGGGCCCACCACATTTCCATAAGAGATATCTCTTCCAACCTGCCCATTAAAGTCACCAAGAACCATAGTGAAGTCGCGTGTTGGTGTTTGTTTCATAACCTCTTCCAGCGCTATGGAGAAATTATCCTTCTCGTCGACGGTCTTAGCTTCAGTAGGTGCATGCACGGCAATAAGAGAAATATTGTTATATGTACCACGTACACGTAGGTAGCAAATCCTCTCACTGACCGGGATGAATTTCATCACGGCTTCTTGTATGCGTGCACCAACAAGAAAGCCAGTTCCAAATTCTCTTCGAGAAGGATGACCACTACAGTATAGAGAGTGACTATCCAAATCTTGTTTTCCGATTATTGGCTGTCTAATTTCTTGCAGAGCTATGATATCCATCCCATACCTCTCAGCCTCTGTTTCTAGACTTATAAGAGCATCAGGAGCGCTCAGGCTGCGCACGTTCCACGTTCCGATTCGGTAGTTTGGTCCTTTTTCACGTCCAGGTAAAATTCTGTTTTTGTCCGGGTCTGTTTTTCTTTTCTGATTTCCAAATTTAACAAATAATTTTTTTTCCGGGGTTAGGGTGTTAACCTTAGGCCCAACCCAAATTGTCGTGAATGGGTCCGTTCTGCATCTTAAGGTTACCAGAAACAACCTTTTGACACGTTTATATAGCGAGCCGCTTGATCCAAGACAGACGCCCGCTTCAAGCCGCCCCTAACATGGAGAACAGACGCTTGAGTCGCATTGGTTTTAAGGCGCCAATTCGCCATGATGTACCATGATTGACTAAGCAGTTTTTACCCTGCTTGTCTCCGGTACACCAATCTAATTCTGTCAGCATTAACCAGGCAGCACGGCGTGGACGTCGAATTTCGGATTTCGCTACCTTGATCGTATAACCACTATTGATCGTTGCTATTAATCGTATAACCACTTCAATAACTTTAAAATATTCAAAGTTGTTTTTATTTTAACACACCAATGTGGTTATTTTGTAGTGTTATCTCACTAGGTGAGATAAAGAAATCATGTTTAAATGATTTCTTTTATCTAATATAATCGATCAGAGACAAATATTTTATCTCACTTTTTATCTCACCTAGTGAGATAACACTACAAAATAGCCACCCAGGTATTATTAAGTATTTCGCACCTTAATTGTTCCACAACAGGAAAACAATACAGCAACAATATTCCTATCTAGAATATTCTTCCAACAGCTTCGAAACCCCAACGGTTGATTGTAAAAAATTTCCAGTTCACAGCTTCCAAAATAGTACACAATTTATTTCTGCTTTATAACACTTAAAACTTTATTTACAAAAACTAATTTCAAAATAATTTCTATTTGCACGATTTTATATGCACGGTATTACTTTTTGATTACAATTAATTTCACTTAAACTATTTCCAATATCGCACTTTTTACCTCATCCATCACAGGATAAAATAAAACTATTTTTATTCTACAAGAAGTAATTCCTTAATTATAATTAATAATAATTTCTCGACTGTTCGAGGTCACTGCCGATTATTCGAGGTCAATCGAAGAATATTCGATAACATTATTTTTTTACCTAGTATGTTGATTTGATTCATAAAATCATTCAATTTTATGTTGACCCTGATTCTAAGAAAATAATATGACCTTGATTTTATTTTTGAAGTATTGAAGTTTATGTTTTGTATTTTATTGTGTTTATGTATAATCGTAACAATATTATATTTGTTGCTGGGTTTGTATGTTTCCACACAACATCTAACAACTACAGAGCCGTTTCTTACATTTTTACACAATTCAACATTTTTTGATAAAAAATGTGTTACTAATTACTATGCAGTTAAACTTATCATAGAGTGAAAATTGATATAAGCCAATAGTCCATGATAAGATGAATCTAACTAATGAACAACTCATCAATCACACTGTTACAATTCTATATAATCGCAACGAAATACAAAACAAAATTTCATTCAACCTCAATTTTCCCTGTACAATATTTCAATATTAAAACTATAACTACACACCAACATGTGATGCTGTTTCCAAGAAAAAAAGGTATACAAAACAAAAACATTAAATAAAATGCAAACAAAAGAATGACGTCGGTTATTCTCAGAAGTTCTCGAGTTTTTTTTGTAAAGACGGACGACGTACACAAAAATTATATATGAATGCATTAGAACAAAACAACGGTAGCGACCATAAAAACAATTAAACAGAATCGAACTTAAGAGTTGATTGCAGCGAAATGGAGAGAGTCTACAGAACTCAGCAGTAAAGCGTCTTGTACATTTGGCACATTCAAATTTTTTTTTGTTCCATATAGGATCGTTGACTATCAACAAGTGTCCGTCACCTGTATTAATTTCATCAATTGACTCAATGTCATGATCAAGTTTCACTTGAAAACTTAGTTTAATCGATTAGTTTTATATGGGTGCTCAGCCCATAGTTGTTCCAATTTATCAACTATATTTTGTAGACTATCGGTTAATTAGAAAACCGGTGCGATTGATGGTTGTTAATGTTTTGCTTAAAAACACTTTGATCTAATTGGGAGTCGAACCCGGGTCCTCCGAGTTTTAAGTTCAGCGTGCTACCGCCTACCACTAGGCCACAACACACTCAAATACTTAACCGTAATTTATTGAAAAGATGATAGCCTTCAATCTGAAAGTAATAACGATGCCTACAGTTAGAAACACGAAAAATAGGCATAGTTCAGGCATACAGAGAGGTGCAAAACTCAAAGAGAGTAAATAACGGGGACATCAAAAGTAATGATACTCTAAACCCATGAAGGTGGGAACAAAGTAATGACCAAAGACTTAAAAAGGGCCAACACGTCATGCTAAACAACATGTAAAAAGAAAAAAGAAAAAACCGAGCTTGATTCAACTACATATCGTGAATGTTAAACCGTGTAAGTAGAAGTAAAGTGAGTTTTTAAATTGTGAATAAAATTTTATAAAGTGTTAAAGTGTTATTATATACAGATATGGTGTATTATTTCGGACGCTATGTGATACTGAAGCTTTCTACAATCAACCGATGAAGTTTCCGAAGTAATTGGAAGAATCTAGATAGGAATATTGTTTGCTGTATCACTGTTATTGTGAAATAGTAGAGGCGTTGAAGACTTAATAAAACCATAGTATTTTAGCTAACTAACCAGTGATCGAATCCATAATAAGATTTGGGCATTACGTTAATTTTTTTGATCACTTAGGCTATTTCGAGGAAGGTAGAAAACGTGTTAATACCAATCAGTGTTTAACTCATTGATCCTTATATCATAATATCTCTATAGGGTGTCTTGCTAGCTAGGTAAGGATTGCTTATATTGATTAAATATATGCTAATAACAGGAACCACCGGAAACGGGATTACACCCGTAGACCCAACTTGATCTCTTCATGCGCCGATATACATTAACACAATTATCCGGATAGAATTTTAGCATGCTAAATGAAAATGTTGGTGGAAGTATAGTAAATTATCTCTATCTATACGCAACCAATCGAGCAATTTTTGGTGAAGGATCTTACGATCAGTTGCTTATTTTAAGCTTTAATAATTTCAAGATCGTAACTTTAATCCGGATTAGATCTCCGAATAGCAGTATTTTTAGGATATGATTTTAATTCGTAGGTAGGATCTTAGCCTATTTTCCTGCTAACGACTATTTCTTGCAACAGTATAGAGAAAAAATAATGACCTAAGCAAAGCCTTGATCCAAATAGTATAAAGAATTAAGCCCATTTCAAATTTGGAACAGGATGATAAAAGTCCACCGGTAGCGTTGATTTGATTGTTTTTACAAAATAACGATTTTCTTCGTATATGGAAAATCAAAATTGAATGTACACATGTCATTATTCCAATCATTATTCAAACCAAACTTTCTCAAAAAATCTTTACATCAAAAAGTTTAGAAATAAAAAAAATGTAGAAATCAACACAATGGACGATGGACATGATATTATTTATATCAACTTTATGAAAGTTTTGTTGCGGTAACTGGCTGTTGTAGAACAAATAAATTGTATTGTTGGTCAAATCTTTTATTTTCCACAGAAAAGTTTGTCGGAAAAATCATTGATTTTTGTAATATAAAAATTTAATCAAAGTCAGCAACAAGACATGGACAAAATGCGGCAAGAATAATAATTAACAGTCTTATTCGCCATGACCTTATATTCTACATTAATTTCGAAAATCTATATGAAAAAGTTATAAAACAAAGTTTTGAATAAAAGAGAATTTTGAATATTTGGTTTCTATTTGGATACATATCAGATCAACAAATGAAGTGTTTATTGAAAATTATGGAAACACAACGAAGTTAGATATTAGATTTAGTTCCATGCATATTTTAAGTTTCCCACAGAGTTGACAGAGTACTCATACTCGTATAAAATCTTTGCAGCCTTTCCTACAGTTTCCAATTTTCGCAGTACTTATAAAATGTAACTGTGCAAAATGAAAGAACTTCGGTCTGTATATAGTTTTTAAGTTTAGTTTTTAAATATATTTTTTGGAGGAATACTGATATAATGTAATTGTTTTGGGCAGAGAGTTTTAGAAAAAATAAAGTGGCAAAAACAACGAAATTGTACAAGCTTTTATATCTGCTTACAAATGCATTACAAAAGTAACACGAAACACGAATACGTGGTCGTAAAATTATGACATATTATAAATTAACATAAAATGAAACAACATTAGGATTCATTCGGAAACTTCTCAGAATAATTCTAAAATTATAGTAAACGCTTTCTGACAATAATTACAACAATTTTGAGACGACCTTTGGTTGTTTCCTTGCGTCTTAATAGTGCCAGTAGCAGGAGATAAGTAGGGATGTTGGGAGTTGATTGTTGTCTGTGGTACTTGTCCCAGTTGAATACGATGCTGTATTTTTAATTTAGATATAGATGTTAATGTTGATTCTTGATAGTTTCGTAAAGTGAATCTTGCAATAAATATCTCTTTTATTTTATCTTCTTGATCACAGCGACACAGCATATAAATTTTCCACAAGAATCTACTCGATTATACTACCAACAATGTACCATGCGTAAACACTATAATATATTTTAAGCGGCGATATAATTCTGGAAACAAACACTTAATATGTACTCAATCAAACATTATGTATCATTATTTAGTGTTTACACGACTTTTATTTAAATTATTTATAAAACAAATAAGGCGAAACAAAATTAATTATTGAATGGGGCTTAAGAATGCTACTTTTTTATAATTTATTATGGAGGTTGACAATTCAATCCAAATCTGTTACATTTCTTTTATTATAATACAGTACTAAAATAAGCTGTTACATTTGTTTATTGTATATATTACTATTACCCAGCAAATGTTATGTTGGTGGCGACATTCTTTATATCTATTTTCCGGAATTGTCTTAGTTAGTTATTTATTAGAATTAAATTAATAATGCATTGGAATTAATCACCACAGACCTGATATTTTCTCATCCAACTTTTTATGTCAAAAAACTTCTCTCGTCCTCTAAAATTAAAATATTTTGAAGACCGACTACGACGATCTTCTTTGAATTAAAGTCCGTTACATGGCATATTGCTTAGTAATGCGTGTGTTTTGAGTGCTGCCGTTGAGTGAAAACAATTCTTCTGTCAGCATATTTAAGATATCACCTTGACGAGTGGCATCTCATTGATATTTCTTTTGGTATATGATATTTATATATTAATTTATTTTCAAAAGAAATCTATAAATATGATTAAAATAATATACAAAAAAACAGAAATGTTAACAAATTAAAAATTATTAAAACATGCAAATAATAATCTTATATATTAATACGCTAACGAAACATTTTGAATAGCCTAACGCTTTTTTATTCGCACATGGATTCATTTAAAATTTTCATTTAAATATTTGCAAATTTAAATATTGCATTTTAATTAAAATTTTCACTGCTAACTGATATTAGTGTAACTTAGATTTTAAAGATCTTTCACACAAATCGGATCATAAATAAAAAATTTATAGACGAATTAAAATCTATTTTTGAATTTAACGACCCCCCTATACAATATGAAATGGACTTGCCCAAGTCTTTTCTTTGTTTTTTTATTGTTATCATTTAGTATTTTATATTTTCTTTTCAAATTTCAATTTAGTTTATGCATTGCTTTCGGAGAGGATAGACGTACTATTTTTCTTTGTTTTTTTATTATTATTATTTTTCTTTGATTTTCTTTGATTTAATTATTATTTTTATTTGTCTTTAAATATTTTTTATTGATTAGAAACTAGAGAAACAATTCATAAAATTGATTTGTTCTTGCTGTGCAAAACAAGATAAGCAGGCTACAGACCTTCAATCAATTTGTCAATCAATTGAAAACGAAAATAAACGAAATAAAATTTAGGGGATTTTTACACTAAATTTTATTTCGTTTATTTTCGTTTTCGAATTGATTGACAAATTGATTGTAGGTCTGTAGCCTGTTATAGAGAATTATTTCATAATAGCCGTGTTCGATTTGACTGAAACAACTGATTTATCTGAAAAGAATATATTAAGCATAATATGTAAAATGTATGTTAGCTAGAACATAAAAAACGTTTCGTTGTCATTGTCGATGTAGTGGGTTGTGAGAAAGGCTCGGGGTTCAACGCGGACCCTATATTGATTTTTTAAATAAAGTAGGTAAGTAGTTAGGTAAGGTAAGGAGTTAGGTAAGGTAAAGAGTTAGGTTAGAAGTTAGGTAAGGAGTTAGGTAAGTAGAGATTTGATACATACAATAATTAATGCTTATGTAATTTATAAGTTTATTTACCAAGTTTACCATATCACAATTCCTTCACTGATTTTTTAGTCTTCTTATGTACATTGAAGTGAATGAATGTGAAAATTTTGTTGTTTTTTCTTCCTAAATGAATGGTGTCATGAATGGTGTTAATGGTGAAATGAATGTTGTGAATGAAGAAATGAATTGCACGTGGTATTTATCATTTTAAAATTCATAGTATTTTTTATCATCGTACTGGTGCTTTAATTCCTGCCTGATGTGTTTGTTAAATTTGTCAGATGAAAATAGAATTGATGGAAATGAAATGATTAATAAATTTGTATGTACTGAAATCTCTGATCCCATTCTTTTTCCTAAATTACATGAATATGTGAAACGTCATATGATGCATGGACCATGTGGTGCTCTAAATCCCAATTCTGTTTGTTTGAGGAATGGAAAATGTAGTAAGAATTTTCCAAAACCTTTTTCTGAAAACACTAAAGAATCTGTGAATGGTTATCCTTTGTACCGTCGACGTGATAATGGTATGAGTATTGATGTACGTGGTGAGTGTTGATGTACGTCTGATGTACGTGGTGAGTGTTGATGTACGTCTCTTGATAATAGATACTAGGAGGGCCCGGCGTGCTTCGCTACGCTTATAAATAAAGTTTTTGCGTAGAAATTTTGTTGACGTAGAAGCAATGATTTCAAAAAGTGGTAATGAGAAATGTTAGCATATAATTTTTAATTTTTCTTTTTAAATATATGAATGAAAAATAATCAGAACTCTAGCTGATCAGTTCGGATATATGAAAAATTAGCGATCAAATAAGTTTTCAAGTAAGCTTATTTGATCTCTAACTTATTTGATCGCTGTTGAGTATTTTGCTGTTGATATTCTTCAAGTTTTTCCATTTTTGAAAGCACAGATATTCTCTTTGATGTACCATCCGCGATTTTTCAGGCAATTTAAAATTTCAGACAATCTACGAATTGCCTCTGAAGCCTTCTCTTCCATATCAGAAGGCAGTTTTTTCTGTAATATCGCACATATTCACAAACCCAAACTATCTAATTTTCAAATTTACTTTTTGCAAAAAACAAAAAAATTGATTTGTTTGTTGGTTTATAAAACTCAAAAAGTTATCAAAGCCACCTATACTCATTTTTTCGTTTCGAAACTGTTTTTTCCAGACACTTTTAATAGCTAAGTATTAAGTATTAAGGGCATAAAGTAGTTCTTTTCCGCTTGAGAGTGAAATTGTTGCTCGAGGCGTTAGCCGGGAGAAATAATCACTCGAAAGTCAAAAAGATACTGTATGCCTGAATTGCATACAAGATTTTTTGTACGAGTTATTTGCCGCACGACTGCAGGGAGTAACTAACTCTTGTTTGGAAAACGCATTCGCACTAGTAATACACACTATTTTTTGTAACAAGTGCGTAAAATTTATAAATATTTATTTAATTGTTCATTTATACATTTATTTGAGGCAATAACTTTCCATATTATTGAAAAGTTTAACTCCTGTTTTTTTAAATAAAAAAAGAAAAGTTGCCTGAAAAACGGATTGTTAAAAAATTTAAAAATATATTCATTCATTCGTTTTTTCATTAATATTAAGATTTATATTGTTTGTTTTCCTTTTATTAAAACAACATTAATTGTTAATTATTTATAAAACAATTTAATTCGAAAAATTTAACAATTTTAATTTATATTAACAACTATAGTATATGTTATGTTTGTTTCAACTTTAATATATGTTTATATTAACTCGCGATTCTAATTGATGAAAGTATAAATGTTACTCTCGAATATTGTTCAGTTTTACTTCCACGCTTAAAATAAAATCTGATGGGATGAAAGATACATATTATTCTTTAATCATTAATAACAAAGTTATAATATAGCTGAATTACTTTAAAAAGTATAATCAAGAAGTTTCAAGTTAAGTTCATGAGATTATTAGATGAATACGGCAGAACCATTACTACATGCAACTTTAGAAGAAACTAATAATAAAATAACCTCTCAGCATCATCACTACCCAACAAAAACTTCATCGATTGATCAACTCTAAATTACCTGGGCAACATTATTTGGACATCTCCACTACAAATCAAAACTCCGCACATTATATTCATCAATAGGACTCACATCATCTCCTGTATCATCTCCACTCAACTTTAGCTACCAAAACTGGTGACCCCGATAAGAATCCTTCCAGGTAATTTTTCTTTTTATTTTTAAAAATCAGAAGTTGATTAAATAAATTTCATTTTATTGATTTAAACATTTTTTTTTTTGGGTATAACATTACAAATATTTTGATTATCTTCACTCCCGATTCGTTTTGTTAAAGAATTTTTTTTTGTTTTTGTTACTTTATCGGTTGCGATCTGCGGGTTGGTTATCGTGAACCAACACGCCTTGGAATTTTTATTGGCTGCAACATTCTTCTACCTTGTTGCCGTCCTCCTTGCCCGCTTCAGTAACGGATGTAATTTTTCGGTGGTGTCTGCGAGCGACCCACCCAATCTAATCGAACTTGAACAGAAACAAGCTGCTCAGACCTTCACGGTAACGCAAGAGTAACGCAAGAGCAGCCAGATGTTAGACGAACGGATGGAAGCTGCATTTGTCAGAATTCAACTCCATCAAACATCTGCTCCTCCATCTACATCTTCCTCTTCAAAACCGCCACCTGCAAGTTCAGTTGAAATACTTTCTCCAACATCCGCTCCCCAAATTAACGCCATTACCCCAAAAGTCCCTCCCATTTGGTCTGATAAACCAGAACTTTGGTTTATCATGCTTGAGGGCCAATTCCCTCTGGGCAACATTAAGTCCCAGCAAGCCAAGTATGGTTATGTACTTGGTGTCATAACGCCGTCTCTTGCTACGCTGGTAAGAGACATTATTTCTCAACCAGACACGGTTAATCCTTATGATAAGCTAAAAGAGGCTCTTTTAGACCGCTTATCTAGCACCCCTTCTGATCGCTTGCGCAACGTGCTCCGCGGTATGGAACTTGGGGATAAAAAGCCCTCACAATTTCTTTGGGATTTAACTGCTGAATCCCAAGGTCTCGTTTCAGAGAAAATGTTAAAAATTATTTGGGAAGATAAGCTTCCACAGGCTGTGCGTACCGCTATCGCGGTAGTCAAGGCTGACTTGCCAAAGACTGCTGAGATAGCCGACAGAATTTTTGCCACATTAGTTGGTCCTAATCTAAGTGTGGCAGATAATCCTGCCGCTCCTTCTTTTCTTCCTCCAGTGAGGACAAGGTCTGGGCTCTGCGATATCAAGTATTGCAGACCCAACACGCACAGCTGCTGAATGCCTTGCAGCAAAAATCTTCTTCTCGACCCTTCCCTCGTAGTCGTAGTAGATCCAAGGATCAAAACGACTACAACAATTCTCGGCCTAATCGCCCCAATCGCTCTAATCAATCTTCCGCGCGACCTCGTTCCAAGTCGCGCACTCAAATGTTCGATGGTATATGTTATTACCATCACACTTACGGGGATAACGCACGCAAATGTGACCCCGATTGCAAATTATATTGCCCAAAATTTTCAACTCCAAAAAAACTTTTAAGCTCATCACATGAGGCGGCGTGTGATGATAGCTTCTCTAAACTATGTCTCTTGATATTCGATATCAACTCCCGTCGACAATTTTTGGTTGACACAGGTGTTGAAGTGTCAGTTCTCCCCGCAACTACAGAGGAAAAACTCTCGAAGAAATCAGCTTTCACTCTCTACGCTGCTAATGCTACTCCTGTTAGTACATATGGTAACAAAACTCTAACTCTAAACATTGGTCTCAGACGTGAGTTCTATCAGACCTTTGTTATCGCCGATGTTACCATCCCTATTCTTGGAGCTGATTTCTTGAACAAGTACGGTTTCCTAGTGGACGTTAAAAATCGACGCCCCGTCGATCCACTAACATCCTTGTTCACTCTCGCCAAAATCTCCACTTCTCCAACGCTCTCGCTTACAACCATCAATAATGATACGGTTGATATTCAAATTAGAAATATCCTTAATGATTTTAAGGGTATCACTTATCCTCATGACCTAGCTAAGCCGGTCAAACATAACGTGACTCATGTCATTGAGACTCACGGTCCTCCCGTCGCTTGTAAGTACAGACGATTAGCTCCTGACAAATTGGCCATCGCAAAGACGGAATTCGACATTATGTTGTCGCAAGGCATTTGCCGACCGTCAAAAAGCCCTTGGTCCTCTCCTCTCCACCTCGCAAAAAAAATGGCGAGTGGAGAACTTGCGGTGACTACCGCTCTCTTAACAATGTCACTATTCCTGATAATTATCCTATTCCACATATTCAGGATTTTTCGCATCAGCTTCATGGATGCAAATTTTTCTCCACTATCGATCTTGTCCGCGCATATCATCAAGTTCCTATTGATGAGCGCGATATTGCAAAAACTGCAATTTCAACTCCGTTCGGACTCTTCGAATTCGTTCGAATGACTTTCGGATTGAGAGACTCTGCGCAATCCTTCCAACGGTTTATGCATTCTCTTCTCCGAGACCTAAATTTCTGTTTCATCTACATAGATGACCTCCTTATTGCTTCTGAAACCTTTGAGGAACACCTCAAACATCTTAGGACTGTTTTTGAGCGTCTTTCCGACGCTGGTCTCATTATCAACGTTGATAAATGCAACTTTGCTGAAACCAATGTTGACTTTCTCGTACATTCTATTGATTCATCTGGCCATCCTCATCGATTTCCTTAAAGGTTCCAAAAAGAATGACAAACGTGTCATTCAATGGTCCAAAGACGCCATTCAAGCCTTCGACTTATGCAAGCGGCAACTCAGTGAGGCAACAACTCTTTCTCACCCCTTACACTCTGCCCAACTTGCCGTAATGGTCGACGCTTCCGATAGGGCAATTGGCGCTGTTGTTCAACAAAAAATTAACGACTGTTGGACACCACTTAGTTTCTTCTCTGTGCGACTCGATGAAACGCACCAGAAATACAGCGCTTATGATTTCGAACTCCTTGCAGCTTACTCTGCAATTAAACACTTTCGGTATCTCCTTGAAGGTAGAACCTTTACGCTCTTTACCGATTATAAGCCACTCATTTACGCTTTGTCGCAGAACCCTGCCAAAGCTAGTCCCCGCCAATTCCGCCATCTAGTTTTTATCAGTCAATTTACGACTGATATTCGTCACATTTCTGGAATCGATAATGTAGTCGCCGACACACTTTCTCGTGTCGAGCAAATATCAATTCCAGAAAACATTAATTACGTCGAAATTGCTGACGCTCAGTTCAACGATAACGAACTAAAGGAATTAGTGGACACTAGTCCCACACTTCAATTCCGATCCTTTCCAGTATCGTTTGGCATTTCTAATGCCAAAACTATTTTATGTGATACCTCTTCTGGTAATCCACGACCTTTTATTCCAAAGCAATTTCGTCAATCTGTTTTCAATAGTCTCCATAATTTATCTCACCCAGGAGTCCACAGTTCTGTCAAACTCCTGTCTGAAAAAGTCATTTGGCCATCCATTAAAAAGGATGTACGACAAATGGCTCAGAACTGCCTGGCTTGCCAAAAGGCAAAAGTTTCTCGCCATACTCAGTCTCCTTTAGGTAACTATCCTTCCACTTCTCAAAGATTTTCCAAAATTCACTTGGACATTATTGGTCCACATCCTACCTCTGAGGACAAACGCTATTGTGTCACTATTATTGACCGCTATACTCGCTGGCCTGAAGCCATTCCTATCTCGGATATCACAGCTGAAACGGTAGCATCAGCTCTCTACTCCAATTGGATTTCTCGTTTCGGAGTACCTTCAGTAATTGTCACTGATCAGTTTTCCCAATTCGAATCCAATCTCATTAACGAGTTGTCAAAACTAATCGGTTTCGAACGCAAACGAACTACAAGTTACAATCCTAAATGTAACGGCCTCATCGAACGTTGGCACCGAACTTTAAAATCTGCGATAATGGCCTACGACAGAACGGACTGGACGCGAATATTACCATCAATACTACTAGGTTTACGAACCACTTTCCGTGAAGATTTCCAATCTTCATCGGCAGAGCTCGTATATGGTACTAACATTCGTCTTCCTGGTGAATTCTTTACCGAAAACTCCACTTCTACTTCTCAATCTGACTTCGTTTCTCAATTGAAACAACATTTCAACCACCTTCGTCCCTCAATTGCATCAAGACACACTTCTCCTAAAGTTTTCGTCTCCAAAAATCTCCAGTCTTGTTCGCATGTCTTCTTACGCACTGACTTAGTACGTAAATCTCTTCAACCTCCATACGAAGGTCCTTTCCAAGTCATCAGTCGCGATGATACAAATTTCGTTATTAACCGTAAAGGTCAACATATTCGAGTCTCCATCGACAGATTAAAACCTTGCTTTAGGGAACAATCTGAAGATGACTTAACCCAAAACTCATCTACTTTGAGAACTGATCTCAGTCGCGCAGACGAAACTTCGTCTTCGACAGACAAAGTCCATTCTACTCTTCCGGACACATCCTCGTCTTTCCCTTCTACCTCTGAAAATGCGAGGAAGCGCGACGCTAAAGTGAATGTTTCAACTGAGAAGGTCAGATTTAATCTTATTCCTCAAACACAACTATTCCACCCTGAATCTGCAATTACGCGAGCAGGTAGAATTACTCGTACCCCTGCTCGTTTCCTTCGTGCTGTAGCACAATAATTTCTATATCGTCCATCTTCGATGGCACTAGGGAGGGAGTGTTGTGGCAATAACTTTCCATATTATTGAAAAGTTTAACTCCTGTTTTTTTTAAATAAAAAAAGAAAAGTATCCTGGAAAAACGGATTGTGAAAAAATTTAAAAATATATTCATTCATTTGTTTTTTCATTAATATTAAGATTTATATTGTTTGTTTTCCTTTTATTAAAACAACATTAATTGTTAATTATTAATAAAACAATTTAATTCGAAAAATTTAACAATTTTAATTTATATTAACAACTATAGTATATGTTGTGTTTGTTTCAACTTTAATATATGTTTATATTAACTCGAGATTCTAATTGATGAAAGTATAAATGTTACTCTCGAATATTGTTCAGTTTTACTTCCACGTTTAAAATAAAATCTGATGGGATGAAAAGATACATATTATTCTTTAATCATTAATAACAAAGTTATAATAAAGCTGAATTACTTTAAAAAGTATAATCAAGAAGTTTCAAGTTAAGTTCATGAGATTATTAGATGAATACGGCAGAACCATTACTACATGCAACTTTAGAAGAAACTAAAAATAAAATAACCTCTCAGCATCATCACTACCCAACAAAAACTTCATCGATTGATCAACTCTAAATTACCTGGGCAACATTATTTGGACATCTCCACTACAAATCAAAACTCCGCACATTATATTCATCAATAGGACTCACATCATCTCCTGTATCATCTCCACTCAACTTTAGCTACCAAAACTTTAACAAAGTTATAAACAAATTTAAGCTTTTTAAATAATTAAAGTGCGCCATCTTCGTTGTAATAGTTTAAATTATTCGAGCTCGAAAATATAAACGACAATATAAAAAAATAATATAGAATTCGAACTAACACATATAGTACCTCACCTGTCAAAATTATGAACTTTAAAAACCCAAATGAATTGTTTTTTCTGCAATTCAAATGATGCAATGTGTTTAAGTTGTTTTTACTATATGGTAAGTCATTTAAATTATTATTTTGATATTTTAATGGTATAAACATATTATATATAGATAGATATATGGATAGATTTAACTACAAATCTCACATGCAGGCGGCGTGCTAGCCCGTGCACAAAATATTTTGTAGTCATATGTGGCGAAAAGTAGTTTTTTCTTGTATTCTATTCTAGTACAAAATTAATTATTTTGTACGCATGTGTTACAAAAAATATTTTGTATGCCTGGCACGCACGCCGTCTGCATGTGAGATTTGTAGTTAAATCTATCCTATATATAATATTTTTATAGCACTAAAATATCAAAATAATAATTTAAATAAGTTATCATATAGTAAAAGCAACTTAAAAACATTGCATCATTTGAATTACAAGAAAAAACAATTTATTTGGGTTTTCAAAGTTTACAATTTTGACAGCTCTTAGTTGGATTACTATGTTTTTTTATAAAACACGTGGTTGGATTCTTATGTTTATTTTTTCGAGCTAATATAATTTACAACTATTACAATGAAGATGGCGCACTTTAATTAATTAAATATCTTAAATTTGTTTATAACTTTGTTAAATAAATGATTAAATTAACAATTAAATAAATATTTATAAATTTTATGCATTTGTTACAAAAAATAGTGTGTATTACTAGTGCGAATGCGTTTTACAAACGCGAGTTATTGCACTATCTCTTGTTTGGAAAACGCAATCGCACTAGTAATACAATGTACTATTGTTTGGTTGTATGAAACTGGAAAATGTTTGGGTTAAAAAGCTTCAGGAAAATATCTATATTTTTTTTGTTCTAATTATTGTATTAAAACTAAATGATTTTCTATGAACGCTTGACAAAAGAGTAATTAGTGGACAATATGCGAACAATATGAACAAAGGTTCATATTTATATTATGTTTGTGTAGACACAATCTAGTGTGTCTATACCAACGCTTCGCCACTGAATGGACTTAGATTTGAAGATAGTATAACAAACCTCATTTTACTTATGTTCCTGCAAATTTTTAAAACAAATTTACTTTTTATATTTTATTTTTATTTTCTCTTCTTCTTAATATTGACCTATGTCAAGGATGGGCATGAGGTCAATGAGAACCATTTTACGTTTTTTTATTTTTTAAAGAGTCACCACGATATTTAAGTACACAATTTTTTTTACCTATTACTTAACCGCTAAAAAATAATTATTTTCACACAATTAGTTATTACACAAAATTGATTAATAAAAAGCACTAAAAATTCATTAATATTCATTAATAACACATACACTTTTGGTTAAATCTTTTAAATTTGGTGGTTAAGGCCGTTCGCAACAATTCTGTAAGTTGCTGATTGATCCACTGTGAATGATATCTCGACTTCACAAACTTCATGGTAGAGTACAAATATTCACACCAATATGTTATACCTAAAATTGAAGTTAGACGGCAAGAAGATTGTTTTAATTATCGATATTTTGATTCTAGATTCCAAAATTCAACTAAAGAAGTAACCTTGTGCTGCATTTGCAAAGCCTGATCCTCTTTTATCTCTAATAACTCCAGTTCCCTAGCAGCTTCTACAACAAGTATTATTTCCGAAATTGGAAATCCATCTTCAGTAATATCTCAAATAAATGGGTTGATAAAATATCTGACAAAAAATGTTTGTTTTGCTTTCTTTTCTCTCGGTGTTTAAAGAAAGCGCGCCGCGCCTGCTACAATAGAACATTATGATGCAAGGACGTAAAGCCAAGAATTTTTGGGCGTATGTGGAGTTTGCGAATCGAGGCGCCAGCTAAGATTTGCACCCACATTAAGTCCGAAATAGCTTACGTCCGTGCACCATATACTATTTTTTATTTGCCGCAAGCAAAATATTTAAAAAAATTGAACCGTTTTTTTTGAAAGTGGTATTAGTCCATTTTTAAAAAATTGAGTTAGTGGTGGTTTTAAAAAGATAATAAAATAAGATTTAAAAAGATAATAAAAGATAATCTATATATATAACCATACCTTCTATAGAGCCCGATTTGGGGTGGAGCGTGGGTGGAGAAATGGCTAAAGATCGATTTCAACATTTTATTTGTTTATATCAATAGAAATTTGTGAATAACTTTTGTTAATTTTATTTTTTTTTAAACTAGCATCTTTTAACTTTAAAATAAAACAAAAAAGAAGTTTCTATCTTTAATAGAACGGAAGTTATGAATTTTTGAAAATAACTCATCAAGAAATTTAGAACCGCTATATTTTCCAAAAAAAAAAAAATCATCAAACACCCGTACCTTTTTTTCGATATAAAACGCATAAAAAAATTTCAGCCAAATCAAAAAAGAATGACCCATTTACATGGGACTTATACCACGTCTCTTGTTGTTATTTTTTAGAATATGTTATTATTGAAAGTGGTATAATTCCATTTGGAGTCAAAAAATCAATTATTTTCATTTTAATTTTAAATAACTACTAGGTCATTCAATAAGTCCGTAGGATGACACATAGATGGCGTTACTAGAATTTTTTCCATATGATTTTTATTTAGTACTAACCTTCAAACGATACGTGTATAAATTTGACATCAATCTGACTATTTATTCGTGAGTTATAGCATTTTGTGTGAAGCAACTTTTGTTTTTGAAAAAAAATGGAAAAAAGTGAATTTCGAATTTTAATAAAGCATTGCTTTTTGATGAAAAAAAATACAGTGGAAACCAAACAATGGGTTGATAAACATTATCCAAACTCTGCTCCATCGAGACAAATGGTAGAGAAGTGGATGGCTGAATTTAAATGTGGTCGTACTAGCACAAAAGATGCAGAGCGCAGTGGACGCCCAAATGAGGCTGTTATTCCAGAAAAAAAAATACAAATTGGTTATGAACGATCGCAAATTGAAGGTGCACGAAATAGCTGACATTGTAAAGGTAGCAGATGGTAGTGTTTTTACCATTTTACATGAACATTTGGGTATGCGAAAGCTCTGTGCAAATTGGGTGCCGCGTGAGCTCACAGTCGACCAAAAACAACAACGAATCGATGCTTCGGAGGAGTCTTTGGCACTGTTAAACCGCAATAAAAGGGAATTCTATCGTAGATATGTGACAATGGATGAGACATGGCTTCACAATTACACACCAGAATCCAAAAGACAGTCAGCTGAGTGGACAGCAGTCGACGAACCGAATCCAAAGCGAGCAAAGACGCAACAGTCGGCCGGTAAGGTGATGGCGTCTGTATTTTGGGATACGAACGGAATAATATTCATCGACTATCTCCAAAAAGGAACCACCATCAACAGCGAGTATTACTGTGAACTTTTGGATCGATTGAAGGCTGAAATCGCAAAGAAACGGCCACATTTGCAAAAGAAAAAAGTGTTGTTTCACCAAGATAATGCACCGTGTCACAGATCGATGAAAACGATGGCAAAATTGAATGAATTGGGCTTTGAATTGCTTACCCACCCACCATATTCTCCAGATTTAGCCCCCAGCGACTTTTTCCTGTTTTCAGATCTCAAGAGAATGCTTGCTGGAAAGAAATTTAAGTCCAATGATGAAGTAATCGCTGAAACTGAGGCCTATTTTGACGAGAAAGAGAAATCGTACTATAAAAGTGGTATAGAAAAGTTGGAAAATCGCTATACTCGTTGTATCGCCCTCGAAGGCAACTATGTTGAATAAAAAAATCGAGTTTTGTCAAAATGTTGTTTTTTTCTTACTTATCCTGCGGAGTTATTGAACGACCTGTTATTATTGCATCATAAAATTAAATTGGTATAAAGTGTGAAAAATATTACAAAATTTTAGTTACATTTGCCTATATTTTTATATTAATGCAAATACAAATCCTTAAATATCTCAATATAGAAAAAATGGACTTATACCACTTTAAAAAAACCGGTTACTGTTTAATTTGAATCAATATTAAAAATTTTATAAATTTTAAAATGAAAATATATTAAACAGTACTTTTTGACCAAAATGTTTGTTATTTTCTTTCAAATAAATCGTATAACTATGACAACAAAAAATAAACAATTATTTTAATTGGATTATGAAATTTGGTTGCTTTGATAAAAATTTCTATTTTGTATAGAAATTAAACAAATACAAATGTTTTTTTTACTTTTTTGGACGTTACTATGACAACAAAATATATGGTAAAAAAATGACACTTTAAGGCCGCAAATCACAGTTATAAAGTAACACTTTAATACGTAGGCGAATAAAAAATAATTTTGAAGAGAAGAAAAATGTGACAAATAAAAACCAAAAGAAAATTTCGTTATTTTTCTTGTGAGAGGATAAGATTTGCAGATTTGAAGCCTTTTAAGGAAAAACAACTAAAAGCATCAACAAAATTTCTTAATAAAATTATGGAATCAAAAATCCAGCGGAAAAAAATTCGGAAGTGAAAAATTCTGAAATATGTATTTCGATATCAATTTTCAATGAGAGACGCAGTTTAGTCCACAAAAGATTTGCGTGTGGTTCTAAAAGCCACCTTTGGCCTATGTCATATTTTATATGTGATGATATGAATTAGGGTTCATTCTTTAGTTATTCCTTCTTTAGAAAAAATATAAAAACAAAAAAAACGGTTTGCAACATCTTAGAACGCATGTTGTTGTGGGACCTTGATTTTAAAAGGTTTTTATGTGCTGTTGTGATACATATTATAGTGCTTACTACACAACAGATTTTTATTAAAAAGAATAAAAAAAATGCTTTTTTTGTACGAGTAAACCGTAAAATGCACTTTTCCAATTTAAAAATTATGCGTAAAGCAGGCCTTTTTTCCTTTTGACAACATCAAACGAACTCAAAAGAACAAAATTTAGAAATAAATGAACAAAGTATTAAGTGAATTTAACAATTTTCTCAAAAAATATTTTACAAGAAATATGTTCATACGAATACGATAGATCAAATGAAACTGAAAAACAAAATGTTTTAAATAAATCAATATCGAAATTTAAAACAAAATTGGTTGCTATAGAAATTTAGGAAAATTATTATTAAACGAAAAACTATTTGGATTAAACAATTTTCTCAACAAACATTTTACTATTTTGTGTAAATCTATGTATTTTAATTTATGCAAATAATACAGCATCTTACTCGTACAAAAAATCTTGTATGTATTTTCTTGTATTCTAAAGTATCTTTTCTGCTTTCGACTGTTATCTTTTCAGATACAGTATCCTTTAAAGTATCATATAAAGTAAAGTATCTTTTTTGCTTTCGAGTAAGTATCTTTTTTGCTTGAGAGTGGAATTTTTGCTCGAGGCGTTAGCCGAGCCCTTAATACATATTTACTACATATTTACATTTACTTACGCCCTTAATACATAAATAGCTATTATGTTATTGAGATTGGTCATTTAAAAAAAATAATCGAAAATTTCGAAACATTTCACAAAAAAATTTCTAATAATTATTTTGACTTTTAATCAAAATCAAATGTTTTCCCAAAGGTCCAATCATAACTTTAAACCTAATTAATCAAACATATTTTAATTTTAAAATAACTTGTACGATATAGATTTTCCTTGAAACCGAAAAAGTAGTGTTTTTGGGTAAATATTTCTGCAACTCTTATTAGTTTCCGCATAATACATCTTCTTTAATAAAAACAACGGCAAAGTTAATTAAAAAATTATTAAATATATACAGTATACACTATAATGCCACTGTTTTCAAATTATCTTCAGTCTTTTATCAACAAAAAAACAAATAAGTATTTTTCTTAATCAACCAACCACCATCTGGTAAATATTTTCTTAAAAAAAACTATTTTCCTTTTTATGTTCTTTAATTTAAAAAAAAATTATTACTTTATGCTGCCTGGCTATTCAAATAATCGGTTTTATGTTTTTATATTTCTTTTATTAGGCCAGATGTATTTTCTTGCATTTTTAAAATTCATTTTCTTATTGAACTTATCTTCTCTTGTTTTGATTATATAACCAGGATTGTATTTTCCCTTAATAGAAAATATTCGAATAAGGATAGTAGCAAAGTTGATGATAATCGATTTTGAAAAATAAAAGGAATTTTAGTGGGAGCCAAAGCTCCAAGCGTCAAGCGAAGGTCTGGAACGTTTTAATACGAGGTTCTTACACTGAAATAAAAATTAAAGTACTAACAATCTCATCTCTTAGTTGGCAGTTTTTTATCCAAACAAAGAAAAAATATTTGCAAACAATTTCACCGTAATTATAACAACTACACGATAGCATTTTTCCGGACAACAGCATGAGGTTTATTTAAAATATAATGCGCCAATATAACAGTAGTTGAATAAAGTTAAACTATTTCCATGAAAAAAATTTTCTTTGGCCTTATATCTTGAATTTTTAGGGTTCCGTACTTTAAAAAAGTAAAAACGGTACCCTATTGGTGAGACTTCGGTGTCCGTCCGAATTTCTACATAATCAATTTACTCACAAACTATAAGTGCTATCAACTTGAAATTTTCTACAGTTTTTAAACGTGTTTTTCCACGCCTACTGATAACAAAAAAATTCAAATATTTGTTTTAATCTATATTTTATGAACATAGATAAGGAGATAGTAAAACAAAAGTTTTTTGTAAGGAATCGAGTTTGGTCTAGAAAAATCGAGAAAGTTCAAAATATTTCAAAAAAAAATTTCAATGATTTTTCGACTGCTTAGTTTTTTTGATATTGCCATAAACGGGTATTGTCTTTCCTGTCCCCCCCCTTTAACTTCGAACATTAGAAAAGAAAAAATTTGAAAAAATTCATGGTTATGGTCAATGTTGTAAAGATTGAATCAAAACTATAGCGGTCGGGTCATCATTTCAAATGTGATTCTGAGGGGGTTGAGAGTGGAAATTTTGAAAAAAATTATTTTTGACCTCAGTGAGTGGGGTGTCATATGAAAGGTGATTTTTTTTCTAGTCCAAGCCAATTTTTTTTGCAATTTTTAAAAGCGCAGTTTTTGAGTTATGTTAAAAAATGTGACAAAAATTTCCTGTCCCCCCCTCTTAACTTCGAACATTACAAAAGAAAAAATTTGAAAAAATTCGAAATTATGGTCAATGTTGTAAAGATTGAATCAAAACTATAGCAGTCGGCTCATCATTTCAAATGTGATTCTGAGGGGGTTGAGAGTGGAAATATTGAAGAAAAATTATTTATGACCTTGTTGAGTGGGGTGTCATATGAAAGGTGATTTTTTTTCAAGTATAAATCAATTTTTTTGGCAATTTTCAAAAGCGAAGTTTTTGAGTTATGTTAAAAAATGTGACAAAAATTTCCTGTCCCCCCCTCTTAACTTCGAACTTTACAAAAGAAAAAATTTGAAAAAATTCATGGTTATGGAAAATGTTGTAAATATTGAATGAAAACTATAGCGGTCAGCTCATCATTTCAAATGTTATCTTGAGGGGGTTGAGGGTGGAAATTTTGAAAAAAAATTATTTTTGACCAAGTCGATTGGGGTGTCATATGAAAGATTGATTTTTTTCTAGTCCAAAACAATTTTTTATGTAATTTTAAAAAGCGCAGTTTTTGAGTTATGTAAAAAAATGTGAAAAAAATTTCCTGTCCCCCCCCCCTTAACTTCGAACATTACAAAAGAAAAAATTTGGAAAAACTCATGGTTATGGGAAATGTTGTAAAGATTGAATGAAAACTATAGCGGTTGGCTCATCATTTCTAATGTTATTTTGATGGGGTTGAGGGTGGAAATTTTGAAAAAAAATTATTTTTGACCTTGTTGAGTGGGGTATCATATGAAAGGTTGATTTTGTTCTAGTCCAAAACAATTTTTTATGTAATTTTCAAAAGCGCAGTTTTTGAGTTATATTAAAAAATGTGAAAAAAAATTCCTGTCCTCCCCCTTAACTTCGAACATTACAAAAGAAAAATATTTGAAAATATTCATGGTTATGGGCAATGTTGTAAAGATTGAATGAAAACTATAGCGGTCGGATCATCATTTCAAATGTTATTTTGAGGGGGTTGAGAGTGGAAATTTTGGCAAAAAATAATTTTTGACCCCCACTCGGCATATGAAAGGTGAATTTTTTTCTAGTCCAAAACAATTTTTTTGTAGTTTTCGTTTTTTTCGGTTTTGATTCATTTGATTAAAATTCTAAAATTGTGTTTTGTGAAGGACTATTCACGTAAAATAATCGTAGGTGAGGATAAATTTTACTACGTTGTAGGAAATGTATATTATAGTAAATATTGAGTGAAACGAAGTAAAGAAATGAACAAACAAGATCAGATTAGATCAACACAGTTTAACAAGTCAGATGAACTTAACTTCAGGCGAAAGGCGTTAGGTTGAAAAATTATGCAATAACATACCAGATACCTGTTTGCTATTCGATAGATTATCATTTAATATGGTTGCATTGCAAATGTTCTCTGTGAAGTTGATCACTAATTACAAACATTTTTGAAATTTTTGAACTATTGAACTACTGTTGAACTAGAAAATTGTTACAGTCAAGTTAATCGAGGTTGGGGATCTGTTCTTTTCGTTAAGTCTGATACAGTACCACCAGTGCAGAAAAATAGTAGCCACCATCACTTTGAGTTTAGCTCTGCTGGCAGTCATTGTGAATGTTCAACTAGCTGAAGTACAAATCCTGTTGGTATACTATACCGATCTCCCCAATGTTCAGTAGACAAATCACTCGACTGTGTTAACAATGCACTCGTTGGAAATAATTTGACGACACTTTTTCTCCGTTTTTTCCGTTGGTTTCAATAAAAATCCTCAAAACTGGCTCTCAAACTATTTTCTACAAAAAAATTTACAAAGAAAAATTCATGAACCAACAACAGTTGAGGCTACCACAATTGATAATGTATTTTCCAATATAAATAATTTAGAAGCTGGCGTTATTGAAGCTTTCTTTAGCCACCATAAACAGCTTTGGGTAAGATTCAACCCAACTTGAAACTATACTTACAAAAACTGTTTTTTTCTCATATTATATACACGGAACCCTCAGCGAGCGAATTATATTCGCACTTGCCTGACTTTTTTTATTTTAAAATTGAATTATTTGATATTGATTGAACTATATTTTATTTTCTAAAAACTATAGTTCTATAACTGTTCAGTTGTTGAGACAAATTTGTAGTTCTATTCGCCATATCTGCCCGCACGTTGAGGTTTGAACAACTGCATTTCGATTGGAAATAGAACATGTTTTATCCTTGTAGAAGAAACTGATACAGCAAAATGGTTTTTAGCGGTAATTTTAGAGTAACTAAACCCTGACATGGTGATAATTTAGAAGGCGTTAAATTACTAAATTGCCTTAAGCTTGAGAAATATTGACATACAAATATCCAAGCTCTCTTTTCCATCAGTCTGAAAATGTTAAGCGATTGGGAATAAATTCAATTAACTAAATTGTAGAAGATTTCTTATTGGTAAACACATATAGATCCATACACGTGCTGTTTTTCCATCTATATAAAAATTTAACTATATAAATGACGCATGATGTGTGATCCCAATTTTTACCATAGCTGGATGGTCTGTCATCTATTAAACCAACAATAAACACATTTTATTCTATAATTAGAATAAACAATGTTTTCTATACAGTTGCGATTTTTTATTTACTTCCCTTAATATGATTAATGATCCATCAATTAACATATAATATGTTTAATTAATATTAATAATTTTTCTGTATAAACCAAACAATGTATATTTGTGCGGCATAAAACAAAATTGCGTTGAGAAATTAATGATTTTTTTATAGAAGCATAATGTTTGGTTGGTGTTTTATTTTCTAACTAATCTTACATATTTAAAATAAACGAAGACAATACCCATCTCTTCTATAAACAATTCTCCCGCATGCTTCCGTCATATTTATGTCGAAATATATCAAAACTGATGTGGGTTTTTGATGTAATGGCAGTAAACCAAATTTTTCTAACAACGGATGTAATTATTTTTGCTTATGAAGTATTTAAACCTCATTGTTTTTTAAATATTCATTTGTTTTGTAAAAGGTCGAAAATTTTTCAAATCGCCCAAGGCTACAAGTCACATTCGAAATTATAAATTTCTTTGTATAGAACGTGTTAACATTGAAAAAAAAAATCTCCTAAAAAATAAATTATGTTTATCTTACACATGAAGGGATCAGTTTTGGTTGATTTGTATATTTTTTATTTTTGCTCTACAAGAGTGAGAACCCTACGTACTCCAGTCCCTGCTACTGACATTTGAGTTAATGTGAGTTAAATCACATATCACTATAGCAATAGCAGTAAGGTACTACTAACCTAGCTAATATTTTTTAGGGGTAACACTCTCAATTTTAGTTATAGATAATGTGTCACTTGATTAAGGAATATTCCACAACCTGGGGTTATGGCTACACAATTTTAGTTTTGTTTCTGCAAATTTAAAAAAATGGCATTTTACCTCTTATTTTATTTTGATTTCCTCCCTATCATGGAAAAAATTCCTTTCCTATCATAAATCGTCCATTAACTCCTCAGAACTCAAGTTGGTGTGGGAGCGGGGTTTTACCGGACTTTTTATGTATTGTTGTGAGTTGTGACTTGTGACATATATTTTAATTCCAACTACCCAGCACATTATATTTATATTAATAGATTGTGATATAGAATGAGAAATAATATAAAATAAGTGAAATCGAGAAACGTGAAAACTACTTGAAGTATTACGAAAGGTAATATAATTTTGAAAGCTATCATTAAATAATATTGCGACAAGCATATTTTCTATTTTTGACTTAGATACACGTTAAGTACTACCCTGACAATGCTTTAAGAAATATATTCAATAGAAAAATATTTGCATTTTCATTTTCTTTTCTAAAAAAGAGAAAACCCTATTGGTAGAACGACGGTTTCTATTTCTATATCTGCCTGTCTCTTACCGTCGATTATTTTATAAACTATAATTTCTATCGACCAAAACTTCAAGATGAGTTTAAATTAAAACTCGCTTGTCTAGACAATAGAGTGAGATCTAGTTAACAAACAATTTTTGAACGAATGCCCAGAATTCTTTGAAATGTATTTAAATTTAATTTAACTTAATATAATTTATTTATTGTAGAATTTTATTTTTATTTTCCCCCTTATTTACGAACTAAATGGTCCGGAACATTTGAAAAGTTTAACAATGATAGAAAATTTTATTTTATTTTACATTGTACAGATTTTTAAATATAACTAATTGTCATGTTTAACCCTATCTCTTTTATCGCTTTGTGATAAAATCGATAGATCAAAAATTAAAAAAATAATTCTGGTTTGTTTTGTAAACTTTGAACGTAAAACATAACGATGGACACAATAGTGATTGTTTAATGATTTTTAAGAGCCGGGAGTGAGGTCTTTCAGAGCGATGTAAAATGAAATGGGCTGAAACCTAGATATGAAACCAAAAGAAGTGGAAAAATTTTGGTGCCAAACGACTAGTTATGATAAGCGGAGACGGAAAAACAAAAAAACAAATTTACATATATCTAATTTAGAATAGAGATTATTCTTGAGAATTCTTTTTCTCGATTTCTCAAGAATTCCCTATAGATTTTTGTTTGTCATTTCTCAAGAAATTTTGTTTTATTTCTCGAGAATTTGAAAAAACTTAAAGACAAACAAAAATCACTCATTAAATTTTTTAAACCTTAAATTTATAGTTATTTAGGTATCAAAAGAATGTTAATCAAGGGAATTAACAATTCCCTTGATACCTAAATAACTATAAATTTAAGGTTTTTACGTTAATTACCGAGGGAAACGTTTACTACCCGAGGGCCTCTGGACCGAGGGTTAGTAAGTTTCACAAGGTAATTGACATCTACTAATTCACGTCATACATAAATAATTTTTTGTACGAGTAAGCCGTAAATAGTAGATTATGATGCTAGGACGTAAAGCTAAAGATTTTGGACGGATGTGAAGTTTGCAAATCGAGGCGCTAACCGAGATTTGCACCCACATTAAGTTCAAAATAGCTTACGTCCGTGCATCATATACTATTTTTTATTCGCCGCAAGCAAAATATTTTAAGAAAATTGGTTTATTCTAAATTAAAATTATAAATTTTCATAAATTTTAAAATAAAAATATGTGGAACAAGTAACCTTTGACAAAATATTTATTATTTTTTCCAAATTATTGTGTAGCTATGACAACAAATGATAACAACTATTTTAATTGGATAATGAAATTTTGAATTTAAGGGTTGCTTTGATAAAAATTTTTATTTTTCATAGAATTTAAACAAATACAAATGCTTTTTACTTTTTTGGACGTAGCTATAACAACAAAATAAATAGTTGAAAAGTGATACTTTAAAGCCGCAAATCACAGTAATAAAGTAACACTTTAATATGCAGGCGAATAAAAATTCGCTTTTGCGATTCAAAAAATGCACATAAAGCAGGCCTTTTTCCCTATTGAAATAACAATGCCTAAAGTTATTATATTACTATTATTTCGAAAAACTACTTTGATGAAGTAATTTTCGAAAAAATATTTTACTATCTTGTGTAAATATATGTATGTATTTTTATTTATGCAAATAATACAGAATCTTACTCGTACAAAATATCTTGTATGCAATTCAGGCATTAAGTATCTTTTTTGCTTTCAAGTGCTGGGGTATTGTTATTCGTTACTATGGTTTTATGTAAATAATGTTGTTTATAAATAAACAAAACAAAAATTTATAATGAAAACTAGGTGTATTATGAATCCATAACTCCCTCTTATAATTCCCTTGGGAATTAAGAATGTCATTATTATTTCGGTAACTAAGGTCTAAACGACTTATAATAAATAAGTAAAACCTAAAATTTTTTAAAACTCACTAAGCTTTACTTGCAGTCAGCGCAACCCTTCTAAAATTTTACGAATTTTTCTGTCAAAATAATTCATTAAATTAGATTGAGAATCATGTTTTATCTTATAAACTAAAATTTTAAATTAGATAACGAACACTATGTTTGTTTTATATGATAAATATTGTAAATATTGAGAGTGAGGACTCCATTATCCATATGATAAAAATGATGAATCGCTGAAGAATTATTAGAATATTCTTTTTTTCGTATAATCCTTTATAGACGAACGTAATTTTCATGGCCGAATTTCACTTGAAGACTTAATTTAATCGATTAGTTTTATATGGGTGACCTAAGTGAGGACCACAGTTTATTCAAATAGTACAGTTCAGTGGCGTAGCTAGCATGGGTGGCACCCGGGGCGGATATTGTGGTGTCACCCCAAAAATAAAAACTGTCAATAATAATAAAAAGCCGATAAACGTAATTTATAATTTTTTTTAATTAATACAAATGAGCATTATTATTATAAGCCCGCAAGTAATTTTTAACTAATTTTAATTTGCTGAAACTCCTCTCACACGAAGTCACTAATACGCAAATAGTCATAAATAACTTTAGTGCGACCGTAAGATTCGGAAGAAATTCTAAAAAATCCCATTCTACGATGAATTTCAAAAAGTCTAGGTACACCCAGTTAGAAACTGTAACATTGGCCGCTTTTAAATCCCTCCTCACCCTTGGTATCTCTATGAGGAGTTCTGTTGCCAATACCGCATCATAAAAACCAGCAAATTTTGATACCGATAATTTTAACTCTTCACTGTTCGCCAAAAGCTAAGTGTTTGTCTGCAGAACCTCGAACAATGAAGCTAAATCTTGAACTGACTTCAGTCTAGTTCGGAGCTCAACACTGAATCGGTCAAGACATTCCAACATGTCCTTTTTAAGTTGAGCTCTCAGTGTCAGTCCAACATCAGGTGCAAACTCACCACCCGTTCGTTTTTTGCGTTTTTATGACGAATTCGGCTTTCCATTGGAATGTCATAGTCCTCCGATTTTTTCGCAGCAAGATCTATTGTCTCTTCTACAATGAGACTTCGTTATGAATTGACTCTATTTTTGTAGCTAATTGATCAATATTCAAGCCCGTGCTTTGCAATCCAATCTGAGCACAGATATTATTTCTCTTAGAATATCATTCCAAAACAAAAGATAGCAAAGAAACGAAAAATCACATGCTGCATTGTTAAGGTTCTGTGCAGCGCCTCTAGTGTCTACATTTTCTTGTTGATCACTTAACTTCTCAATTTCAGCCACAATCCCATCAAAGTTTTCGGCCAATACTTTTACTGCAGCATAATGAGCACTCCAATGCGCTGTTAAGAGTATTTTAACAGTTGCTTTGTTGTGTTTAGCAAGTACTTCCCAGCGGCTAGTCGAAGCAGAAAAACGTGTAAAAATGGCTTCCACTGACGAGTGTTGGCCGTATAAATTAATTGAATGATCTTTGCAGCCCACAAAAATTGCTTTGTAATTTTTTGCTTTAATAATAGCTTGCACTTCTCCATGTATACTACTCATAACAGCTGCATTATCATAACCTTTGGGAGCGACAATTCATAACATCTATACCATCATTTTCAAGATTTTACACTGAAAAAAACATGTCCTATTTCCAATCGAAATGCAGTTGTTTCAACCTCACCGTGCGGGCAGATATGGCGAATCGAAATACGAGATTGATTCAACAACCGTACAATGATAAGCCGAGGCAGTTGAGACAATCACATGAAATATTTATGTGAAAATAAAATATAGTTCAATTAATCTCAAATACTTAAATTTTAAAATGAAAAATTCATGATATAAGGCCAAAGAAATATGTTTTCATGGAAATAGTTATTAACTTTATTCAACTACTGTTATATTGGATAGCACTTTATATTTTAATTACACCTCATTCTGTTATCAGGAAAATGTTACTGAGTACTGAGTAGTTGTCCCAATCACGGTGAAATTGTTTGTAAATATCTTTTCTTTGCATGAATAATAAACTGCCATCTTCGAGATGAGGTTATCATTACTTCAATTTTTTTTTCAGTGTAAGAATTTCATCGCGTAAAGAAAAAAATCCAAGCAATACTTCCTTGATTTCCACTTTACTACCATCAATTTTCACATAACGAATCACTTCTGACATTTGATCAATATGTGAAATGTCAGGTGTGCTATCAAACATAATTCCAAAATATTTAACCGATTTAATTTCGTTGACAAGCTTAAACTTTACGTGGATCGCTAAAACATTTATGAACTCATTTTGTATATCTGGTGACAAATATGATACTTTTGGTGATTTACCATGCTCCAAATTCAAAATGTGTTCTTTTAACACTACATCATACTTTGACAATAGTTTGGTTAGTTCTAAGAAATTGCCTTTATTTGAAGAACTTTGTCCTTCATCATGTCCATGAAATGCTGGGTTTTGTTTAGATAAAAACAAAGTTTTATCCAATAATCTTGATAAAAGATGTTTCCACTTCTGTTTTTTATTGTATATTAATTGCAAGGCTGCGTCTCGTATCGTTTTATGAATTTTTAACCTCATTTCCAAAGTTTTCCACTTTTCAAAATTCTCCAGATGTTCATTTGAAGTTTCATGCTCGGCCACTTTGGGATTTAGTTTCCACCGCTTCTGATATCCAGTAGTAAATGTTGATTTTGTATTATTATTATTGGTGACAGCAAATACACGACAACAGAAGCAATACAGGACGCAAGTTATTATTTACAGGAGAATAAACAATCCATGGCCGTAGAATTTTTTCACCATTATTCATCATTTTATAAAACCATTCTTTAGAAAGATGGCGAACATCACCTTTTATGTCTAACCCGTGTCTAGATACAGTAACAAACGACCCTTCTCTATTTTAAAATTTTCACTTTCTTTTTTTATGATTTCAATGCGAACATTACCAAAGACGAGTATATTCCAATGTGATACATCTCTTAAGTCCTGAAGTGATTCACCCATGCAAATACTGTCTTCGATAGTAGCATTAGCGGCATTATCACTGTCATTTTCATTATTCCTTTCTAATTCGTCATCATAGGTTATCATTATTAATTCTGTATTGTTGCTGTTACTTTCCGAAGATGAGCCAATATTCCCTGAAACATTCGTTGCATCAACGTGATAATCAGTTTCTTTTGATGAACCTTGGATATCATCGGGTTTTGTAACATATTTATAGATTTGGTCTTTCTCTGCTGGAACCAACTTTTTCTTTAAAAATTATGAACTCCTCGTGGCATATTTATTTTTTGGGATATTTGCTAAATGAAATCTAAACAAATATTTTTAATTATAGTATAGGTATCAGCAAAGCATTAATTCTAAATATATTTGTAGGATACATAATAGGTACATAGTTCATAACAAGTACACTGTGTTAACGACTAAATACACCGCCAAGAAAATTAATTTATTTAAATTTCCTTGTAACAACTTATAATAAATAATATTTGATAAAATGGAATATACAAATCATAGCCTAGTATTATAAGGAACTATTTAAAAAAATATAAGTATGAAATCCTTAAAGATATTTTATATAAGGAATTGAAACCAAAATTAAATATCCAATTAGAATCATGCTCAATAATTTACAAAATTGAATGTGGTTTTTGTGAAAAATTTTAGATCGGGAAAACCGGAAAATGTTTTAAAGACTGATTTAA
The DNA here is from genome assembly GCA_963693315.1 of Diogma glabrata. NCBI lineage: Eukaryota > Metazoa > Arthropoda > Insecta > Diptera > Cylindrotomidae > Diogma > Diogma glabrata. Next base: position 340,994,949 of record OY856186.1, on the reverse strand, counting down.
GGAATACCTGCCTAAGAAGAAAAATAAACGAAATTTAAAGTTTATTTTTGCAAACCATTTACATAGTTAATAACAATAGCTACACCACTTTTAAAAAAAAATTGAAGGCTTTACATTTATGTAGCCAAGGATCTTTAAAAGAATCACTTGATGAGTTTGAAATTTCCAAGGTATTTAAAACCCAACAAAATGTACTTTTAAATGATAAACTTTCATTTAATTCAAATATATAAATATATAAAACTGAAAACAAGCAGTATGAGTATGTATCAACCTACAGAAATTTGCAAAACTGCAGTAATTGCATAACTGCTATTTTATTCCACAGTAATTATTTTTGTGTCCATTGAAAAACGATCTATTTCAATTTATTCTTTGAGTTTCAAGATAAAGGAAAAAAAATTATTTTGAGATCATTTACAAACACGGTAATTTGATTGTTTGTTAGTTTCTTTAGGTGTTTGCAATTAATTTGTTTGAAATGTAAAACATATATTAGGTAGTAAGGTTAAGCGGATATTTTAGAAATAATTTTGGAATAGAGACATTGTAACTCAAGGGTGCCACCCTATCGACAAAGGGTGCCACATTATCGACGTAAACCACTTTTCCTATACATTATTCAGCATATGTGTTTTCAGACCTGGTCATTAAATAATCATGCTTGCATGCTAAATAATATATCGTAAAAAACGGTCAATATGGTATCTATAGGAATATTCAAAGCTATTGAGTAATTGTGGTGATGGGATTCAATGCTCAACATGTTGATTCGATTAATATTGTTAAAATTTTATTTCACGTAATAACTCAAAAATTTTAAAAAGTAGAATGGATTCTTTTTGAACCAATAACACATTTATAGGACACATTTATAAGTTACCACAATTTATAAATTAAAATTATATGGATAACCTGGTTAAAATGGTTTCTAAGTGATTTATCGTTGAAAACATGTGATGGTTTGTTTAAGATTTTTACGTTCGGGTGTCATCCCAAAACGGTTTCGAAGTGATTTATCGTTGAAAACATTGTGATGGTTTGTTTAAGTTTTTTACGTTCGGGTGTCACCCCAAAACGGTTTCGAAGCGATTTATCGTTGAAAACATTGTGATGGTTTGTTTATGTTTTTTACGTTCGGGTGTCACCCCAAAACGGTTTCGAAGTGATTTATCATTGAAAACATTGTGATGGTTTGTTTAAGTTGTTTACGTTCGAGTGTCACCCCAAAACGGTTTCGAAGTGATTTATCGTTGAAAACATTGTGATGGTTTGTTTAAGTTTTTTACGTTCGGGTGTCACCCCAAAACGGTTTCGAAGTGATTTATCATTGAAAACATTGTGATGGTTTGTTTAAGTTGTTTACGTTCGGGTGTCACCCCAAAACGGTTTCGAAGTGATTTATCGTTGAAAACATTGTGATGGTTTGTTTATGTTTTTACGTTCGGGTGTCACCCCAAAACGGTTTCGAAGTGATTTATCATTGAAAACATTGTGATGGTTTGTTTAAGTTGTTTACGTTCGGGTGTCACCCCAAAACGGTTTCGAAGTGATTTATCGTTGGAAACATTGTGATGGTTTGTTTAAGTTGTTTACGATCGGGTGTCACCCCAAAACGGGTGACACCCGGGTCGGACCGCCCCCCCCCGCCCCCCCCTAGCTACGCCTCTGGTACAGTTGTTTTAATTACACCCCCAATAGAAATTGTGTATCGCAACACTCTGTAAAAACCGAGAAAAAAAACTGTTTCCTCTATTTGATTTCAAAATTCATAGTTTGTTTACTTTGATAGAGTATATTTTGAAGTCAAAAAAAACTGACTTCTGAGCAGGATTAGAATATTTTTGAATTGAAAAGCAAGTTTTCTTCTGTTGCTCAATGTAAATATATTATCGTCAAAATATTTTCGAAAAGCAAACGCTCATCTTCTTCAGTGACGCTGAAAAGAATGTAAACAATCAAAATCACTATTGATATCACAGAATTATGTTACGTTATAGGTTGAATATCTTACTAATTGTTAGGAATGAATTACATTCTGTGTTTATCGTTATTTTAGGGACTTGAAAAACAAATATAAATAGACTTTTTTGTATAAATAAATTAAAACAAGTTAAAATAAAGCAAATAATTAAAAACTGTTATCACTGAGCAGCCGGCTCAAAACGTCAAAATCGTCAAATGTCAAATACCGAGAATGTTATTATACATAGTCGATAAGTAGATGCTGTCGGTTTGGTAGTTAAGAACGTTGGCTGTTTTCTTAATATGTATCATCTCATAAACATTTAATTTCGAATTTAAATCGAACGTATTGTTAACTTTCTCTAATAAATTGATGTCATCCAAATTCCATTTAGGTACATGATTGTTGTTGATAGCGTGCTTACATAAAGCGCTGTGGGCATCATCTCCAATTTCTGTGTGATGTTTATGTTGATATATTCTCTTCTCTAGGTGTTGCTGAGTTTGGCCTATATATTTAGAACCACATTCACAAGTAATTTCGTAAATTACATTGCTCAGTTTTTCTTTTGCCGTTTTATCTTTTGTATTTGTGAAGAAGGAATCACCAATTGTGTTGAACCGCTTGGCAATCGAGGTGATATCAAACTTGGCTAAACATCTTGCGAGTTGGTTATAGATGGATTTTATAAATGGAATTGCACATAATTTACTGAAATCAATCGGTTCTCGTTTGATTCTGGTCTGCTGCTTTTCAATAGATTCTTGGATGATTTTCTGGACGAGTGTGATCGGATAATTGTTCATGACTAAAGTATCTGTCAGTAGCTTGAAATTTTCTTCTTGAAACTGAGTATCGGCCAACTCAATGATTTTTTGCGCCAATATTGATATTGTGTTTCTTTTATATTTCAAGGGGAGACAAGAATCAAAATGAAGGTATCTACCAGACCATGTTTCTTTATGGTACCAATTGAAGCTCAATTTCTTATTGCTACTTCTGATAATCATTAGATCCAGGAACGGCAATTGTCCATTATTTTCAAGTTCGTACGTGAACTGTAGTTTCTTATGGTATCCATTGAACATATCCGTGATACTATCAATTTTGTTGTTGGGTACTGCCAATATTATGTCGTCCACATACCTGAAAAAAAAAGGTATGTCGAACAAGACTTTGCTCAATACCGCTTCTTCCAAAATTTCCATGATGATATCGGCACAGACAGGTGACATTGGTGAGCCCATTGGGGATCCATCGATTTGCCAATAGAAATCTCCATTGAACATGAAATAATTATTTTCTAAAACCAGTTTGATGCCTTCAAGAAATTCAGTTAGTGGAATTTTTGTGTGCTTTTTAATGTCTCTCCAATTTTTTCTGACGGCTGCATACACTAGCTCATTAGGAATGTTCGTGAATAGAGATTTAACGTCAAGGGACATTAAAACATAATTTTTGGGCAGTTTGATGTTCTCCAGTCGACTTTTCAACTCTGACGAATTCTTAACGCTCCTACAAGTTTGTCCTGTGATTTTCCTTAAAATGTTGCTGAACATTTTAGACAAATTGTAGGTTGGTGTGCCAATACTTGCTACTATCGGTCGTAAAGGATTGCCATTTTTGTGGATTTTGACTAACCCATACATTTTAGCAGGAACAGAATTGTATTTTCTTAAAAATTTCGCGTATCCCGATGTTATCCACTCTTTCTTTTCCAAAGACGTAATGAATTTGTTACAATGAGCTTGTAGTTTATTTGTGTTACAATTCTCTCCAATGAATGTATACGAGCTTTCGTCTGCCAAAAGCTCATACATCTTCTCGTGGTATTGCATCTTGCTCATTAGGACTGTAACTTCTCCTTTATCAGCTTTTAAAATAAGGACATCTGGGTTGTCTTTCTTAAATCTTTCAGTCTTCTTTTTTCCATCCAACAAAATTCGTTCAATCGTCGTGAAATTATTCGGTTTCTTGGTGATATTGTTCAAAATATTGCATATGGGTGTACGGATACGATTTCGTTCTGCACTAGGAACGCTTGTCAACGTATGCTCCACGCTGGCTACAATTTCTTTGCATGGAATATCAACATTGCTCGTTGGTAAACAAAATTTAGGTCCCAATTGTAATAATTGACAAACTTCCATCGGTGGTGACGTTTCAGTCAGATTGATAAACCATTTTTGGTTTAATTTATACTTTTGTAGTACCTCTTGTGAAAGTTTGTTGACTTTTTCATTGTGTTTCAGTTGCTTAGTTGTGAGAAGACAATCCTGGTCTTTGAGAATCGAGGTCCTAAAGTCATCTTTAATCGTTGTTGGCAAATTTGATTTGTTGAACTCTTTCCATAAACATTTTACAGCTAATTTGTTGGTTGAAAAAGCCCGGAAACAATCCTTAATTGCTTCGTTGAGTATCGATGCTGAAAAACTGGCTTCCAGTTTTTCTTTTGTCAGTTTTGGGATGAATTCAAAATTACGTAGATTCATTCTCAGGCTTTTAGGTGTAACTTTCAAGTGCCGACAACGTATCAGAAAACGTTTCCTTGCTAGTAAACTAGTCGATTTCTTCTTTGTTTTCTCAATCTTTTTCAGGAGTTTCATTGTGCCGGAACCGTATTTATTTTTGATATTGCTGTAGAATCGGAGGGTTTGTTCCAATTGTGTACATTCTTGTTGTCGTTGTGAAGTCGAAATCATTTCGTAATATGGTATATTTTGAAGTCAAAAAAAACTGACTTCTGAGCAGGATTAGAATATTTTTGAATTGAAAAGCAAGTTTTCTTCTGTTGCTCAATGTAAATATATTATCGTCAAAATATTTTCGAAAAGCAAACGCTCATCTTCTTCAGTGACGCTGAAAAGAATGTAAACAATCAAAATCACTATTGATATCACAGAATTATGTTACGTTATAGGTTGAATATCTTACTAATTGTTAGGAATGAATTACATTCTGTGTTTATCGTTATTTTAGGGACTTGAAAAACAAATATAAATAGACTTTTTTGTATAAATAAATTAAAACAAGTTAAAATAAAGCAAATAATTAAAAACTGTTATCACTGAGCAGCCGGCTCAAAACGTCAAAATCGTCAAATGTCAAATACCGAGAATGTTATTATACATAGTCGATAAGTAGATGCTGTCGGTTTGGTAGTTAAGAACGTTGGCTGTTTTCTTAATATGTATCATCTCATAAACATTTAATTTCGAATTTAAATCGAACGTATTGTTAACTTTCTCTAATAAATTGATGTCATCCAAATTCCATTTAGGTACATGATTGTTGTTGATAGCGTGCTTACATAAAGCGCTGTGGGCATCATCTCCAATTTCTGTGTGATGTTTATGTTGATATATTCTCTTCTCTAGGTGTTGCTGAGTTTGGCCTATATATTTAGAACCACATTCACAAGTAATTTCGTAAATTACATTGCTCAGTTTTTCTTTTGCCGTTTTATCTTTTGTATTTGTGAAGAAGGAATCACCAATTGTGTTGAACCGCTTGGCAATCGAGGTGATATCAAACTTGGCTAAACATCTTGCGAGTTGGTTATAGATGGATTTTATAAATGGAATTGCACATAATTTACTGAAATCAATCGGTTCTCGTTTGATTCTGGTCTGCTGCTTTTCAATAGATTCTTGGATGATTTTCTGGACGAGTGTGATCGGATAATTGTTCATGACTAAAGTATCTGTCAGTAGCTTGAAATTTTCTTCTTGAAACTGAGTATCGGCCAACTCAATGATTTTTTGCGCCAATATTGATATTGTGTTTCTTTTATATTTCAAGGGGAGACAAGAATCAAAATGAAGGTATCTACCAGACCATGTTTCTTTATGGTACCAATTGAAGCTCAATTTCTTATTGCTACTTCTGATAATCATTAGATCCAGGAACGGCAATTGTCCATTATTTTCAAGTTCGTACGTGAACTGTAGTTTCTTATGGTATCCATTGAACATATCCGTGATACTATCAATTTTGTTGTTGGGTACTGCCAATATTATGTCGTCCACATACCTGAAAAAAAAAGGTATGTCGAACAAGACTTTGCTCAATACCGCTTCTTCCAAAATTTCCATGATGATATCGGCACAGACAGGTGACATTGGTGAGCCCATTGGGGATCCATCGATTTGCCAATAGAAATCTCCATTGAACATGAAATAATTATTTTCTAAAACCAGTTTGATGCCTTCAAGAAATTCAGTTAGTGGAATTTTTGTGTGCTTTTTAATGTCTCTCCAATTTTTTCTGACGGCTGCATACACTAGCTCATTAGGAATGTTCGTGAATAGAGATTTAACGTCAAGGGACATTAAAACATAATTTTTGGGCAGTTTGATGTTCTCCAGTCGACTTTTCAACTCTGACGAATTCTTAACGCTCCTACAAGTTTGTCCTGTGATTTTCCTTAAAATGTTGCTGAACATTTTAGACAAATTGTAGGTTGGTGTGCCAATACTTGCTACTATCGGTCGTAAAGGATTGCCATTTTTGTGGATTTTGACTAACCCATACATTTTAGCAGGAACAGAATTGTATTTTCTTAAAAATTTCGCGTATCCCGATGTTATCCACTCTTTCTTTTCCAAAGACGTAATGAATTTGTTACAATGAGCTTGTAGTTTATTTGTGTTACAATTCTCTCCAATGAAAGTATACGAGCTTTCGTCTGCCAAAAGCTCATACATCTTCTCGTGGTATTGCATCTTGCTCATTAGGACTGTAACTTCTCCTTTATCAGCTTTTAAAATAAGGACATCTGGGTTGTCTTTCTTAAATCTTTCAGTCTTCTTTTTTCCATCCAACAAAATTCGTTCAATCGTCGTGAAATTATTCGGTTTCTTGGTGATATTGTTCAAAATATTGCATATGGGTGTACGGATACGATTTCGTTCTGCACTAGGAACGCTTGTCAACGTATGCTCCACGCTGGCTACAATTTCTTTGCATGGAATATCAACATTGCTCGTTGGTAAACAAAATTTAGGTCCCAATTGTAATAATTGACAAACTTCCATCGGTGGTGACGTTTCAGTCAGATTGATAAACCATTTTTGGTTTAATTTATACTTTTGTAGTACCTCTTGTGAAAGTTTGTTGACTTTTTCATTGTGTTTCAGTTGCTTAGTTGTGAGAAGACAATCCTGGTCTTTGAGAATCGAGGTCCTAAAGTCATCTTTAATCGTTGTTGGCAAATTTGATTTGTTGAACTCTTTCCATAAACATTTTACAGCTAATTTGTTGGTTGAAAAAGCCCGGAAACAATCCTTAATTGCTTCGTTGAGTATCGATGCTGAAAAACTGGCTTCCAGTTTTTCTTTTGTCAGTTTTGGGATGAATTCAAAATTACGTAGATTCATTCTCAGGCTTTTAGGTGTAACTTTCAAGTGCCGACAACGTATCAGAAAACGTTTCCTTGCTAGTAAACTAGTCGATTTCTTCTTTGTTTTCTCAATCTTTTTCAGGAGTTTCATTGTGCCGGAACCGTATTTATTTTTGATATTGCTGTAGAATCGGAGGGTTTGTTCCAATTGTGTACATTCTTGTTGTCGTTGTGAAGTCGAAATCATTTCGTAATATGGTATATTTTGAAGTCAAAAAAAACTGACTTCTGAGCAGGATTAGAATATTTTTGAATTGAAAAGCAAGTTTTCTTCTGTTGCTCAATGTAAATATATTATCGTCAAAATATTTTCGAAAAGCAAACGCTCATCTTCTTCAGTGACGTTGAAAAGAATGTAAACAATCAAAATCACTATTGATATCACAGAATTATGTTACGTTATAGGTTGAATATCTTACTAATTGTTAGGAATGAATTACATTCTGTGTTTATCGTTATTTTAGGGACTTGAAAAACAAATATAAATAGACTTTTTTGTATAAATAAATTAAAACAAGTTAAAATAAAGCAAATAATTAAAAACTGTTATCACTGAGCAGCCGGCTCAAAACGTCAAAATCGTCAAATGTCAAATACCGAGAATGTTATTATACATAGTCGATAAGTAGATGCTGTCGGTTTGGTAGTTAAGAACGTTGGCTGTTTTCTTAATATGTATCATCTCATAAACATTTAATTTCGAATTTAAATCGAACGTATTGTTAACTTTCTCTAATAAATTGATGTCATCCAAATTCCATTTAGGTACATGATTGTTGTTGATAGCGTGCTTACATAAAGCGCTGTGGGCATCATCTCCAATTTCTGTGTGATGTTTATGTTGATATATTCTCTTCTCTAGGTGTTGCTGAGTTTGGCCTATATATTTAGAACCACATTCACAAGTAATTTCGTAAATTACATTGCTCAGTTTTTCTTTTGCCGTTTTATCTTTTGTATTTGTGAAGAAGGAATCACCAATTGTGTTGAACCGCTTGGCAATCGAGGTGATATCAAACTTGGCTAAACATCTTGCGAGTTGGTTATAGATGGATTTTATAAATGGAATTGCACATAATTTACTGAAATCAATCGGTTCTCGTTTGATTCTGGTCTGCTGCTTTTCAATAGATTCTTGGATGATTTTCTGGACGAGTGTGATCGGATAATTGTTCATGACTAAAGTATCTGTCAGTAGCTTGAAATTTTCTTCTTGAAACTGAGTATCGGCCAACTCAATCAATTTATTAGAGAAAGTTAACAATACGTTCGATTTAAATTCGAAATTAAATGTTTATGAGATGATACATATTAAGAAAACAGCCAACGTTCTTAACTACCAAACCGACAGCATCTACTTATCGACTATGTATAATAACATTCTCGGTATTTGACATTTGACGATTTTGACGTTTTGAGCCGGCTGCTCAGTGATAACAGTTTTTAATTATTTGCTTTATTTTAACTTGTTTTAATTTATTTATACAAAAAAGTCTATTTATATTTGTTTTTCAAGTCCCTAAAATAACGATAAACACAGAATGTAATTCATTCCTAACAATTAGTAAGATATTCAACCTATAACGTAACATAATTCTGTGATATCAATAGTGATTTTGATTGTTTACATTCTTTTCAGCGTCACTGAAGAAGATGAGCGTTTGCTTTTCGAAAATATTTTGACGATAATATATTTACATTGAGCAACAGAAGAAAACTTGCTTTTCAATTCAAAAATACTTTGATAGAGTATTTTTACAGGACTGGTTTCCCATATAGAAAATGAGTTGACTATCAAGAAACTTTAACAAAGCGTCCGCTGATTTAAAGAGAAACATCTCTCAATTATAGTAACTTTAAAAAATCCCAGATAGCTATTGATAATTTGGCGGTTATAATTAGAGAATAGAGTTTATAAGGAGTTATTGGGTTAGAAAATTATTTATTAATTAAAGAAAATTAATAAAGAATTATCTCGAGAATTCTTGAGAATTCTCGAGAAACAGATTTCCCTTCTCAATTTTTCTCGAGAAACAGAAAATGTCGCGAAAAGCGTATCTCTAATTTAGAATCTTTGAAACCTTTTTTATCAATTTCTTCCAAAAAATAGACCTCTGCAGATGGAGGTTTCTGAGTGAGCGGCCGGAACAAAAAAAAAAAAAAAGATTTGAATAGAAAATAATTTTTTTTTAAACTATTTTGATGTTTTGCAGTAATTGCACGACATATGACATTGTCACACATATGTTCTGTGGTAGATTTGATATTTGTTTGTTGCAAAATTGGATAGATATAGTTTTGCTTATATGTAGCTAATTTTCTTTTTAAAATTTGTTCGATATCTGTTTGTAATTCGTTTGTTTTTTTAAGCTAATCTGAAACATCAGATTCTACTTATACACAAAACTGTCTGATATCAAAATCTATCTATTTTTAGCGGACATCTTGCCACTCGGACTTGTTTTTAGGGATACTGCCTCCTCCCCACTTTGCCCAATTTCGCTCAAAGGTTATAACTATGTAGAATCACGCCTAAGCTCTCTGAGTATTGAGTTTCATCAAAATCGAATGACAGGACTTAAAGTTATTAAAGTTTCAAAATAACAGATGTTTTGGAGACTCCCCCCCCCCCCCCTCAATTTGACTAAATTTTGCCTTTAAGTACCTAAAAGAAACTTCAAAAATGCAAACTTGGAATACTAGAAAATTAGAATATTAAAAAATTTTGAAATTAGAAAAATAGAAAATTAAGAAATTGGGAAATTAGAAAATTAAAAAACTGGAAAATTAGAATATTAAAATATTAGAAAATTTAAAAACTTCAAAATTAGAAAATCAAAAAATCAAAAAATTGATTTTTTGATTGAATTTAACAAATAGAAAATTTGAAAATTAGAAAATTGAAAAATTGTCAATTGGAAAATATGAAAATTAGAAAATTGAAAAATTTAAAAACTAGAAAATTAGAAAAATATTATATAAGAAATGTAAATAAATTAGTTAATTATAGAAAATAAGAAAATTATAAAATTTGAAAATTAGAAAATTGAAAAAATTGAAAAAATTGAAAAATTGAAAAAATTCAAAAATAAAAAAATTAGAAGATTAGAAATTTCGAAAATTAGAAAATTAGAAAATTAGAAAATTAGAAAATTAGGCAATTCAAAAACTAGAAAAGTAGAAAATTAAAAAATTAGAAAATCAGAAAAGTAGAAAATTAGAAACTTTGAATATTAGAAAATTAGTAAGTTAGAAACTTAGAAAGTTTGAAAATTAGAAAATTAGAAAGTTAAAAAATTAGAAAATTAGGAAAGTAGAAAATTAGAAATTAAAGAAAGAAAATTAGAACAAAAAAAATTAGAAAATTAGATAAATTACAAAATTTGATAGGCAGAAAATTTGGAAATAAGAAAAGTAGAAAATTAGAATTGAAAAGCTATGAAATTAGAATATAAGATAAATAAAAAATTGTATAAATTAGAAATTTGGAAAACTAAAAAATTAGAAAACAAGAAATTTCTAAAAATTAGAAAATTAAACATTTGGAAAAACGGAAAATTAGAAAATTAAAAAATTTAAAATATTAACAAAATAGAAAATTTGAAAATTAGAATATAAGAAAAGTAGATAAATTAGTAAATTAGAGAATTAGAAAATTATATAACTAGAAAACTAGAAAATTAGAAAATTAGAAAATTTGAAAATTAAAAAATTAAAAAATCAGAATTTTTGAATATTAGAAAACTAGTAAATTAGAAAATTAAAAAATTAGAAAAAAGAACACAAAAACATAAAAACTTAGAAAATTAGATAAATTACAAAATTTGACAATCGGAAAATTTGGAAATAAGAAAAGTATTAGAAAAGTAGAAAATAAGAAATTCGAATATGTACTAGATAATTAAATAAATCGATTTGTTTTTATCGAAAATGTCAAATAAAACGAATGTTTGTTGATATTACTAAAAAATTTTCTGAATTTTTTATAATTACAATAAATTTTATGACTCCGAAAACTTAGTTTAAAAACGACATGTGAAAATGTAATATAGTATTATTTGGTATTTAAAAAGATATTTTTGTAATAGATAGTTATTAGTAACAAGTAAAATGTATTGAATATTGCAAATCACATTATAGTCTCTCAGTTTATTATTATAAGGTAATAGTTATTTTGTTTGTGAAAATTACTGTATAGAGTATAGACTATATTGTTGAACAAGAAAAATGTTTATTAATAATTTAACGACAGTAAAAAAAGTTCTTTTCATTGAAAACCATTCAAATTCTTTGATCTGTAAATAAAGCAGAACATAGTTTTAGGCTTGAAAGTAATTCATCAGCAATAACGTGTATAAAACTTATTCAACCACATCTATCAGTGTAATAATTGTTAGAAATAAAATCGTTTCATCGAACAATCGAAGACTTTTGAGTTTTGACAACAATCAATGCAAAAAAACAAAAGCAAAATTCAATTTTTTTTTAAATGAAGAATATAAATTAATATAATAATTAAATGTAATTTGTTGCAAATTATAAAAACAATTTTTTTACATACAAACAAATTTTTTACAAACTCGTTTTACCTTTAAAATAACGCAATTATAACGATAATAAGTTTTTAAGGAATAATAAACATAATTAGTTTTAATGAAAAATTAATATCGAAATAAAACCATTAAAACTGTTAAACATCCTAAATCTTTTTCATTGTAAATATTTTAACTATTGTAAACAGTAGACTTTGTAATTAATTTAAATTTCAAATTACACAATTTCTTATTCAAAAAAATTAACTTGCAACATTTTATATTTTACCTAAATGAAAAATATAAAAAAATTTAGGGGTTTATAAAATAAAAAACGGAAAACTCATTCCATTTCTCTGAATTTATTTATTTTATATTGTATTTATACTAAAATAACACAAACCTATAAACATAACACCAAATGACCGCAAAAAGGGAAAAATTAAATAATTATTTTCACAATACACACAATTAAGCTTTTAGTGCTTTTTCCTCGAAATGGTTTTAATTTTTATTCAGGTCATAAACACTACAAACTTGAAGTTTCAAAATTTTACTTATATATAAAATAAAATTATTTCAATTATTAAATTTTCACAATTTTAAAACTCGACCAAAATGTCGAAGCGAAACTTTTCTCTCACTAAATCAAAAAAAATTAAATTTTATATTTCTAAATTCAACCACAAAAAAACGCACATTTTTCTAGGAATCACATAATCCATATCATGTGCCACCCACCCAAAAAAATCAAATTCAACTAAAAAACTTACATTAACCGAACTTTTGAAACTAAATTAACAAAAAAAAAACAAGTGAGTGTTGATCGCGAAAACTAATTTTCTTAATTTTTTTTATTTACAATCTTTTTCACTGATATTTAAAACAGTTTTTTTTGTTTTTAACCGAATTTAATAAGCTGGATTTAACAGATTTAAATAAATTTTCTTAAAGAAAGTTAACTTTTTCTTTTTATTATCGTTAAACCTACAGAAAACGTACCAGCTTTTCAAGAGTACTTCGGCTACTGGCTCCAGAATTTGTTTGACGTAATAAAAAAGAGCGTTGCGGAAAAACGGAGAAAATTGAAATACATTTATAATTTGTATGAGTAAAAAGGATAATAAGCTTTATGTTTCGGTAAAATAATCGCCGCTGTAAATAAAGAAAGGAAAATTAAGGACAGAAACGAGATGACTGTATATTTTTAAAACCGAAAAAGAAAAGCTTGCGTTTAAATTTAAATGAAGCATATACAAATTTTTCCTATTTTCTTTTATTCTTTCTATTTGTTATTTTTTTTGCGTTATGTTTTTTAACTGAAGAGTATGAATGAAGAAAATTATGATTAAAAAAATATGAAACCGGAAAAAAAGTATAAGAAGAAAAATAGAAATTTTAATTATTAGCACGAAAACTTCTTATATTTATAATTACAAAAAAGTTGTTGGATTTGTAATATACATACATATTATGTAAGTATATGTTAAATAAAAGCACTATGTAATGTTTTGTCATTCATTCAGAAGGTTTTTCTATACAATAAATCATAAACCATTGTGTCACTACTTTATATATTTTAGAATAGTAGATTCTTGTATGAGTTGAGAATGATGGCAATTCTTCACGAGGATTAAGTTTCCAGAAACGAGCGTAGCGAGTGGAGGGAATCATCCGAGTGAAGAATTTCCATCATCATATGCGAATACAAGATTCTATTTTATCCACGACTGCAAAATATTTCGATTAGTTTCGAGTTTGCTTGCTAAAGTTTTTATCACCATATTCAAATATGTAAATCATAGATAGCATAGAAAAACGAAACTGAAATTTATTATTTTATATTTTATATATGTATTGTTCTCGTCTTAACCTTTTGACAATATTATAAGACATACACATGGAAAGCATATATTCTTTAGTAGTCGTGGATAAAATGTTTTATCTGTTTATCCATAATATAATAGCCGTGAGTCTATCCTTCTATACAAGCGTAACGTTCATCTTTATCTATCCTTTAGTCCATCATTTTACTAACGTTCAAATTGCAATATGGGTAGCGCGCTCGACTCATGATCTATAGGTTGAAAGTTCGAATCTGATTGTTGCGCATTTTTTTTTAATTTTTTTTTTAAATAAAATTAAAATTATTGTTTTTTTACACACTTTTATTTTATTCATACATACATTTCGTTTTACGATAATGCAATTTGATCGATAATACAGTTTTTATAGCATTTTATTGCACTGTCATTTCCCGTTTCGTTCAAATTATTATAATTTCGATATTAACAAGAAAATTAATTAGTTTTTTGACAGGCAGTGCTAAAAATCATATAATAGTGGTTTCCGATAATTATTTGCCATAATTTCATTCCTGCGAACTAAAATAAGGAAAAACAAAAACTACTATTTGAGTATGTATTTCTCTTGCAATATAATAGCTTTATCATAAAAGATCGTGTGACGTCATTTTGTTTAGTTGTGAATGCAAATTGCAATGAATAAATATGAATGCAATGATTATAGAATGTATTCAGGGGATTTTATTTTAATTAACTTACATAATACATATATTTATAATTTTTGTTGATGATATATTAATAAAACCTTTTTTATTTTGAATTAGTCACAAGATATGTAATATTTATTATGAAAAATAGTTCGAATTTTTTTTAAAGTAATAATAACCTTTTTTTAAAGGAATAATTTTTACATTAAATAGTAAAGTTGATAGATGGTTTTTATAATAAGTTTATCAAAAAAGAAAAGAGGAAACAAATTGATGAAAGTACATAATTAAAGGTCTATTTCCTCACTTTTTGACACAACATTTCGTAAAATGCTTTCTTTCAATTAAATTATACAATTTAAATTTAGATCAGTAAGATGTTAAACAATGAGTATTGGGCAACTTTTCTGTTCCGGTGTTCACCGCCAACGCGCTATATGGGAACAAAATCACAAAATTTACAAAGGATTGTATACCAACTTTAAAAATTGTCGGTTGCAATACCGAAATTTTTTCGAAAATTTTTTGATTTTACGAATTAAATTATTTAGCAACAATGCGAATCAAAGCGCACAATAAACCACGAGTCCGAAGGACGACTGGTTTAAGTAGTGGTTTGATTAAGCAGTGTTGCTTAAAAATAATTTAATGAGTCAAATTGAAAAATTTTAGACAAAAATTTCAATGAAGAGTGGTATTTAATGAGATAATTTTTTTAATTATAATTTTGTTTAAAAGATAAGTATTAGTTTTTTGGTAGCTAGAGTTGAAAAAATATATGATTCAGGAACGTTGTCCCAAATAGTGTAGTTTACTAGCTGCTCCAGTGGCGTTGTTAAATAGATGTTTCAATTTTAGTAGTTGTGGCGTTGATGAATTAATACTTCTGTAGACGAAAATAATGAATAGTTGCGAGAATCTTGTTATTCTTCTGCCAAATATTAAACCCAATCAAAATCAATGAATTTAAGTATATGTATGAAATTCTTGAAGTTTGAGGTATTTTTCGACTCAGATATATTTTCAGTATGAATTAAATAAATTTCCTTTTGGTAAAATGTAACTTCCCATTTAAATAATTTTCCTCTTTGATGATTGTAGCTTTATTTAATTTAATGAGAATCAACTCGGATTATTTAATTAGTTTCCAAAGACATTTTAGAAAAACAAACATTATCAAATACCATCGGTTATTAATTATTATCAAATTTAAACAATATTGTTCTGTATTTAATTTTCAATCACAAAATCTTGTTTCAAATAGACAGTATATTCCACATCGATTTATTTAGGAAAATAATAATTTTAAACTTTAAAATTAAACATAATATCAAATCACAAATAACTTTTACATGTTAGAACAATTTATGTATGGCTCACTCTTGTTAATAATTATTAAATCTAATTAAATTGAAACTTAAGGAAATGGAGTGATTAGGAAAAAACAATATCAACATTAAAATTCATGAAAAAATAAATGACAAACGATGTTTTGTTTTCCCATAATACATCGTCTTTCCAGGCAACTTTTTTTTCCTTTCAAAAACAAGAGTTAAACTTTTTTCTAAATATTACAGGAAGTTATCGCCACAACAACCCCCCCCCTAGTGCCATCGAAGATGGGACGATATAGAGAAAACTATTGTGCTAGAGCACGAAAGAAACGAGCAGGGGTACGAGTGGTTCTACCTGCTCGCGTAATGGTGGATGCAGGATGGAATATCTGAGTCTGAGGAGTGAGAATAAATCTAACCCTTTTAGGTGATACAGTTGCCTTAGCGTCGCGTTGTCTTGTTTCTGCGGAGGTAGAAGAAGAAGACTGTAATGTGTCCGAAGGAGTAGAATGGACAATATCTGTAGAAGACGAAGTTTCGTCTGCGCGACTGAGATTAGTACTCGAAGTAGGTGAGTTTTGAGATGAGTCATCTTCAGATTGTTCCCTAAAGCAAGGTTTTAATCTGTCGATGGAACCTCGAATATATTGACCTTGACGGTCAATAACAAAATTTTTATCATCGCGACTGATGACTTTGAAAGGATCTTCGTATGGCGGTTGTAATGATTTACGTACTAAATCCGTACGTAAGAAGACATGCGAACAAGACTGGAGATTTTTGGAGACGAAAACATTAGAAGAAGTGTGTCTTGACGCAGTAGATGGACGAAGGTGATTAAAATGTTGTTTCAACTGTGAAACGAAATCAGATTGTGAAGTGGAGTTAGAGTTTTGGCTAAAAAATTCTCCGGGAAGACGTATGTTAGTACCCTAAATGAGCTCAGCCGATGAAGATTGGAAATCTTAACGGAAAGTGGTTCGTAAACCTAGTAGTATTGACGGTAAAATTCGTGTCCAGTCCGTTCTGTCGTAGGCCATTATCGCAGATTTTAAAGTTCGGTGCCAACGTTCAATTAGTCCGTTACATTTAGGATTGTAACTAGTCTTACGTTTACGTTCGAAACCGATTAGATTTGACAACTCGTTAAAGAGATTGGATTCGAATTGGGAGCCCTGATCAGTGACAATTACTGAAGGTACTCCGAAGCGAGCAATCCAATTGGAGTAGAGAGCTGATGCTACCGTTTCAGCTGTAATATCCGAGATAGGAATGGCTTCAGGCCAGCGAGTATAACGGTCAATAATAGTGACACAATAACGTTTGTCCTCAGAGGTAGGAAGTGGACCAATAATGTCCATATGAATCTCGGAAAATCGTTGAGAAGTTTGAGGATAATTACTTAAAGGAGATTGAGTATGGCGAGAAACTTTTGCCTTTTGGCAAGCCAGGCAGTTCTGTGCCATTTGTCGTACATCCTTCTTAATGGATGGCCAAATGACTTTTTCAGAAAGAAGTTTGACAGAACTGTGGACTCCTGGGTGAGATAAATTATGAAGGCTTTCGAAAACAGATTGATGAAATTGCTTGGGAATAAAAGGCCGTGGATTACCAGAAGAGGTATCACACAAAATAGTTTTGGCACTAGAATTGCCAAACGATAATGGAAAGGAACGGAATTGAAGTGTGGGACTAGTGTCCACTAATTCCTTTAGTTCGCTATCGTTGAACTGAGCATCAGCAATTTCGTCGTAGTTAATATTTTCTGGAATTGATATTTGCTCAATACGAGAAAGTGTGTCGGCAACTACATTATCAATTCCAGAAATGTGGCGAATATCAGTCGTGAATTGACTGATAAAATCAAGATGACGGAATTGGCGAGGACTAGCTTTGGCAGGGTTCTGCGACAAAGCGTAAATGAGTGGCTTATGATCGGTGAAAAGAGTGAAGATTCTACCTTCAAGGAGATACCGGAAATGTTTAATTGCAGAATAAGCTGCAAGGAGTTCGCGATCATAAGCGCTGTATTTCTGGTGCGTTTCATTGAGTCGCACAGAGAAGAAACTAAGTGGTGTCCAACAATCGTTAATTTTTTGTTGAACAACGGCGCCAAGTGCCTTGTCGGAAGCGTCGACCATAACGGCAAGTTGGGCAGAGTGTGAGGGGTGAGAAAGAGTTGTAGCCTCACTGAGTTGCCGCCTGCAAAGATCGAAGGCTTGAATGGCGTCTTCAGACCATTGAATGACGCGTTTGTCATTCTTTTTGGAACCTTTGAGAAAATCATTTAGGATGGCTTGATTGCCACCAGCGTGAGGAATGAATCTGCAGTAGAAATTAATCATTCCAAGAAAACGGCAGAGTTGCATTACTGTTTCGGGACGTTCGTAACAGTTAATAGTATCGACACATTCAGAAGTAGGTTTGATTCCAGTTGAATTAATGGAATGTCCAAGAAAGTCAACGTTGGTTTTAGCAAAGTTGCATTTATCAACGTTGATAATGAGACCAGCGTCAGAAAGACGCTCAAAAACAGTCCTAAGATGTTTGAGGTGTTCCTCATAGGTTTCAGAAGCAATTAGGAGGTCATCTATGTAGATGAAACAGAAATTTAGGTCTCGAAGAAGAGTATGCATTCTCTGAAAGGATTGAAAGGAACCGTTGAAAGGATTGCGCAGCATTTCGCAATCCGAAGGTCATTCGAACGAATTCGAAGAGTCCGAACGGAGTTGAAATTGCAGTTTTTGCAATATCGCTCTCATCAATAGGAATTTGATGATATGCGCGAACGAGATCAATTGTGGAGAAAAATTGGCATCCATGTAGTTGATGCGAAAAATCCTGAATATGAGGAATAAGATATTGATCCGGAATTGTAATGTTATTTAGAGCACGGTAGTCACCGCAAGGCCTCCACTCGTCGTTCTTCTTTTTAGCGAGATGGAGAGGAGAAGCCCAAGGACTGTTAGAATGTCGGCAGATGCCTTGGGATAACATAAGATTAAATTCTGCCTTTGTGATAGCCAATTTGTCTGGAGCAAGTCGACGATACTTACAAGAAACGGGAGGACCACGTGTTTCAATAACGTGAGTTACGTTATGTTTCACACGTTTAACAAGATCATTTTTGGACGTTAAATCCTTGAAATTTTTGAGTAAATCAAGAATTTCTACATTGACCGAATCGTTGATCAAAGTTAAAGAAGGTGCTGGAGAAGTGGAGAGTTTAGCCAAAGTAAATAGAGAAGTTAGTGGATCGACAAGACGTCGGTTTTTAATGTCCACTAAAAGGCCATATTTATTGAGAAAATCAGCTCCTAGGATAGGAGTGGTAACATCGACTATAACAAAGGTCTGACAGACCACACGTCTGAGACCAATGTTTAAGTTTAAAGACCATGTACCGTAAGTGCTAACTTTAGTCGCGTTAGCTGCGTAGAGTTAGAAGTCTGATTTTCTTGAAATTTTTTCCTCCATAGTAGCGGGGAGAACTGAAACTTCGGCACCTGTATCAACGAGGAAAGTCTTGCATGAAGAAATGTCGAGGACCAGAAGACGGAGTTGAGAATTACAGTCATCACATGCCGTCACATGTGATGAATTTAATAGTTTTTTGAAGATGATGATGAGGCAAAGGAATTTGAGTGATCAGAATAATATTTACACTCAGGGTAGCATTTTTTTGCATCTCCCTTGTAGTAGTGATGGTAGTAGCAGATACCATCAAACATTTGCACGCGAGACCTGGGCCGAGGTCGCATGGGAGAGCGATAATTCCGATTGAAATTTGAATTATGATTACCGTTTCGATCCTTAGATCTACTTCGGTATTGTTGAGGAGGTTGGGAGAAATTTTGCCTTTGAATGGCATTGAGGAGTTGCACGTTTTGTGCCTCCAGTTTTTTGAATTTTTCCTCAAGTGATATGATTTCACTTGAGGAAGAAGAATAAGAAGGGAGAGAAGAAGCGGCAGGGTTAGATACCGCATTAACTTGCGAGCCCCTTAGGGCATTGAGAACATTATCTGCTATCTCTGCTGTCTTCTGAAGATCTTCACTGACAGTAGCGATAGCAGCGCGGACAGCAGGTGGAAGTTTCTCCACCCAAAGGACTTTAAGAGCTGCCTCTGAAAACGTATTACGGGATTCGGTAGTCATATCCCGAAGTAATTGTGAGGGCTTAAGATCCCCAAGGTCCATACCGCGTAACACTTTGTGTATGCGATCTGAAGTGCTACCGGATAGGCGAGCTATAAGAGCCTCTTTGAGCCTATCGTATGGGAAATCTTGGTCGGGGTTAACCAAGATATCACTGGCTAATTTTGCCAGTGTGGGAGTAATCATGGTAAGTAAGTGGCCATACATAGTTTGTTGGACCTGATACGCCCCAACAAGAACTGCCCCTCAAGAGTTATGAACCAAAGGTCTGGAGTCTCAGACCAGAAAGGAGGAATTTTGATAGCTACGTGATCAATTTGTGGCATAGCTGCCGAAGAAGTTGAAGCTGTGGGAGGTGGAGGTAACGCAGCAGGAGGTGGTGGAGATTGTGGAGGATTTGAAGATGTACCTCCAAAGTTCATATTAGCAAGAGCAGCTGCGACCAGTGCCTGAAGCTGGTCTTGTGTAAATGTAAAAGTTGGGGGTCCAGAAGATGCAGCAGCTTCCTCAGGTTCTGGGTTACCTGCTGAAACTGCTGGGAATTTAATTGAATTGCGGTTAAGCCGAATAATGATGGCAAAAAGGTAGAAGAGTATTGCGACAAACAACACTTCCAAGGCATGTTGGTTTGCGATTAAAAAACCGCAAATCGCAACCAACAAAGTTTCGAGTATAATAAACATATCTTTAAATATTTGCATATTTAATAAAATACAAAATAAAATTTTTTAAAACTCCTGATTTTAAAATAAAAGAAAAATTACCTGGATCGATTCTTATCGGAGTCACCAGTTTTGGTAGCTAGAGTTGATAAAATAGATGATTCAGGTACGTTGTCCCAAATAGTGTAGTTTACTAGCTGCTCCAGTGGCGTTGTTAAATAGATGTTTCAATTTTAGTAGTTGTGGCGTTGATGAATTAATACTTCTGTAGACGAAAATGATGAATAGTTGCGAGAATCTTGTTATTCTTCTGCCAAATATTAAACCCAATCAAAATCAATGAATTTAAGTAAATGTATGAAATTCTTGAAGTTTGAGGTATTTTTCGACTCAGATATATTTTCAGTATGAATTAAATAAATTTCCTTTTGGTAAAATGTAACTTCCCATTTAAATAATTTTCCTCTTTGATGATTGTAGCTTTATTTAATTTAATGAGAATCAACTCGGATTGTTTAATTAGTTTCCAAAGACATTTTAGAAAAACAAACATTATCAAATACCATCGGTTATTAATTATTATCAAATTTAAACAATATTGTTTTATATTTAATTTTCAATCACAAAATCTTGTTTCAAATAGACAGTATATTCCATAAGAACTGAATTTAAAAAATTATGGTGCAAATTATGAAACTTTTTGCAATCCATACAATTTTAGAGCGATCTAGTTTCGAACCAATGAGAAAATTTTTAAACTTTAAAAAAGTTTATCATTCTCATCAGGGCTAGCCGACTAGATAAACTCTACCAAAAAATGTCAACGCTAATGTATATAAACTAAAAATTAGGTTACAACTCTAGCGAAGTGTAAAAACAAAAAATTTACATAAACATACATTTAATAAATTCAGGTTTAGTCAATTAATTTCTCTGGTGATCACTGTTTTGTTATACTCTAGACATTCTAGTATTGAATAACAAAATTGTATCTGTGAGAAGAAGATGACTAGTCTTCACTTGTGTCTATTGACACATGATCAACAATTAATTCAGTAAATTATTTGTGATATAACATCACCCCGATGGAAAATCTCCCATCAAGAATAATATAAGAACTGAATTTAAAAAATTATGGTGCAAATTATGAAACTTTTTGCAATCCATACAATTTTAGAGCGATCTAGTTTCGAACCAATGAGAAAATTTTTAAACTTTAAAAAAGTTTATCATTCTCATCAGGGCTAGCCGACTAGATAAACTCTACCAAAAAATGTCAACGCTAATGTATATAAACTAAAAATTAGGTTACAACTCTAGCGAAGTGTAAAAACAAAAAATTTACATAAACATACATTTAATAAATTCAGGTTTAGTCAATTAATTTCTCTGGTGATCACTATTTTGTTATACTCTAGACATTCTAGTATTTAATAACAAAATTGTATCTGTGAGAAGAAGATGACTAGTCTTCACTTGTGTCTATTGACACATGATCAACAATTAATTCAGTAAATTATTTGTGATATAACATCACCCCGATGGAAAATCTCCCATCAAGAATAATATAAGAACTGAATTTAAAAAATTATGGTGCAAATTATGAAACTTTTTGCAATCCATACAATTTTAGAGCGATCTAGTTTCGAACCAATTAGAAAATTTTTAAACTTTAAAAAAGTTTATCATTCTCATCAGGGCTAGCCGACTAGATAAACTCTACCAAAAAATGTCAACGCTAATGTATATAAACTAAAAATTAGGTTACAACTCTAGCGAAGTGTAAAAACAAAAAATTTACATAAACATACATTTAATAAATTCAGGTTTAGTCAATTAATTTCTCTGGTGATCACTGTTTTGTTATACTCTAGACATTCTAGTATTGAATAACAAAATTGTATCTGTGAGAAGAAGATGACTAGTCTTCACTTGTGTCTATTGACACATGATCAACAATTAATTCAGTAAATTATTTGTGATATAACATCACCCCGATGGAAAATCTCCCATCAAGAATAATATAAGAACTGAATTTAAAAAATTATGGTGCAAATTATGAAACTTTTTGCAATCCATACAATTTTAGAGCGATCTAGTTTCGAACCAATGAGAAAATTTTTAAACTTTAAAAAAGTTTATCATTCTCATCAGGGCTAGCCGACTAGATAAACTCTACCAAAAAATGTCAACGCTAATGTATATAAACTAAAAATTAGGTTACAACTCTAGCGAAGTGTAAAAACAAAAAATTTACATAAACATACATTTAATAAATTCAGGTTTAGTCAATTAATTTCTCTGGTGATCACTGTTTTGTTATACTCTAGACATTCTAGTATTGAATAACAAAATTGTATCTGTGAGAAGAAGATGACTAGTCTTCACTTGTGTCTATTGACACATGATCAACAATTAATTCAGTAAATTATTTGTGATATAACATCACCCCGATGGAAAATCTCCCATCAAGAATAATATAAGAACTGAATTTAAAAAATTATGGTGCAAATTATGAAACTTTTTGCAATCCATACAATTTTAGAGCGATCTAGTTTCGAACCAATGAGAAAATTTTTAAACTTTAAAAAAGTTTATCATTCTCATCAGGGCTAGCCGACTAGATAAACTCTACCAAAAAATGTCAACGCTAATGTATATAAACTAAAAATTAGGTTACAACTCTAGCGAAGTGTAAAAACAAAAAATTTACATAAACATACATTTAATAAATTCAGGTTTAGTCAATTAATTTCTCTGGTGATCACTGTTTTGTTATACTCTAGACATTCTAGTATTGAATAACAAAATTGTATCTGTGAGAAGAAGATGACTAGTCTTCACTTGTGTCTATTGACACATGATCAACAATTAATTCAGTAAATTATTTGTGATATAACATCACATCCACATCGATTTATTTAGGAAAATAATAATTTTAAACTTTAAAATTAAACATAATATCAAATCACAAATAACTTTTACATGTTAGAACAATTTATGTATGGCTCACTCTTGTTAATAATTATTAAATCTAATTAAATTGAAACTTAAGGAAATGGAGTGATTAGGAAAAAACAATATCAACATTAAAATTCATGAAAAAAAAAATGACAAACGATGTTTTGTTTTCCCATAATACATCGTCTTTCCAGACAACTTTTCTTTCCTTTCAAAAACAAGAGTTAAACTTTTTTCTAAATATTACAGGAAGTTATCGCCACAGTTTCTAAATAAAATTTTTCTACAAAATATTTAATAATACAAAATTATGTAAAAATGCAGTTTGCAAATAATAAAAATGTCCGTTTTCAATCATATAAGTGATTGCATGTTTATGTTTATTTGTCAAAAATAAATTATAAATTTATAGCATTTATGCGCCTACCAAGATGAACTTATATATCATTTTGTTAGAAAAAAAAATGACAACAAAGAATTTCCATAATGACAAAGCAAAATTATCGACGACAAGAAGAATTGCCGACAGTTAAAACAAAGCCTACTGTTTAAATATCATAGTTTGTATGAATGAAAAATAAAATTTCCGACAGCAAAAAACAAATTATCAATGAAATTTTTCATTGTACTAAAATTTTTAATTTGCTTATTGAATATATTAAGCATAATTTATGTAAAATGTATTTTAGCTAGGACATAAAAAACACGAAAATGATCGAAATTTCCATATAACTTTGCATGGAAATTTTTGACAGTTTTAATTTTGCTTTTGGATCTATATAGGTAAAAAGATGCTATATATAGTAGTACTATTATGCTTGATTTAGAGGAATTAATATACTTCACAAACAAACTTAAATCGTTTAAAGCAAAAACACGAGAAATTTTAGAGAGAATTTTTTAAATGATTATAGTTACAATACAATAGTTAATACAAAACCCGTATGTAAGCCAATATAAATTTTTGGAAATTTTTTTCTTATCTCCCCTTTCTATCGCTATTATGGCAGGACCAGAACCAGAAAATTGTTCTATAGTACAGCGAACATAACAGCATAAAAATTATTCCTTTTTATTCATAAACATTTCATTTACGGCATTTAAATTTTTCGATAATGTAGTTTTTCAAAATTATTGCTCTATTTGTCTTTTAACCGTTTCGTTCAAATTTATATCGTTGCGATATTAATAAGAAAATTCATTATTTATATGACAGATAGTGCTAAAAATCATAGAATATTTTTTTTCCATCATTATTTTTGCATAGCTTCATTTTCTGTAAATAAAATATAGAAGAACAAAAGCTGCTATTTCAGTATTTTCTTATTATTATTATTTTCAACCATTTGTCATTGATCGCTTAAAAATTTATCGTTAACCTCACGATGGTTTTTGTAGAATTATAGTTAAGCAGACGGTGCACACAGAATAGATTAGAAGAGGTTGGATTATGATGGATAGTACTTAGTAGTTGTATCAAAGCCGGATGAAAAGAGCAAGAGTGTTTTGGTGTGCGAAGGGATGGGAAAGGAAGAGGGGGGGGGGGGGAGCCCACGGGCTACCCCCTAGTGTTATGTATTATTCTAAGGAATCGTTTTCTGGTTTCTTTCTTCTGTCTAAACAACCACGTATTATATTCGTGATCAAATTTTCGGTCAATGAAAACTTGAAAACTGTTGAACTGATTTCAAAAAACATTTAAAAATATACAGGCAAACCTGTTAATAGGACCTCTGTGTTATCTGACCAATTTCAATTCGAACCTTATATTATATTTTACGAAATGATTTTCATATAAACTACCCTTTGTAATCAAACCACCTCCCAATCAGACCTTTGAACCATTTATTTAATAATAAATAAAATTTGAATTTTTAGTTTTTTGTTGCGTGCTTTTCGCTATTTTATGGTATTACAACGGCACAACGCCATTTGCGTATGTATAGTAGGGTGTCCCACAAAAAAAGCTTTATTTTAATTTTCATAACGTTGAACCGGAATTAGGTTGCTTATGGTCTAAAAGTTCGTAAATTTTTTCAGAATTTTAAAAAAAAATCTATCTCTCGCTATTTTATTTTTTCTGTTCAAGGAGCAAAAAACATTAAATAAACTCAGTTTTTTGCCTATAACTATTTCAGTTTTGATTTTACCAAAAAAATTATGTAGATAAAAGTTGTAGATCTTAAAAAATTACATTTTTACTCGCCTGCATATTAAAGTAGTATTTGTATTATTGTGATTTGGCTTAAAAAAATTTTTTGCCTAAACACAAAAAAAACAATCCATGTATCTTTTCATTATCTACAACTATTGTTGCACAACTTTTTTGTAAAATCAAAACTGAAATAGTTATAGGCGAAAAACGAACGATAATGTTATTTCTGTAAAATTCGCTGGTAAAAGATCGATCTTCTTTTTCAAGATTAAAAAATTTTGTTTTTGTCTAAACATAGAAGAAATTCGATGTATATTTTTAAGTATCTACAACTTTTGCTTGAACAATTTTTTTTTGTAAAATCAAAACTGAAATAGTTAATACATAGTTATAGACGAAAAACTAATTTTTTCTACTTCAAGCTACGAAAATGCTAAAGTAAAATCTATGTGAAAGTGAAACTTTTTCTAACTAGTGACTGAACATTTTTTATCACTAGTGAGTGAAAATAAATAAGTTTCGGCGGTCGCCTGGAGGTGGTGGTTGAAACCAAATATTTAAAAATAATAATTTTAAAAGTTATCTATAAAATTTCACATATTACTACAGTTAGGCAATTTTCATGTATTTATGAAGTATTAACGCGTATATATTAAACATATAAAAGATCGATCTTCTTTTTCAAGATTAAAAAATTTTGTTTTGGTCTAAACATAGAAGAAATTCGATGTATATTTTTAAGTATCTACAACTTTTGCTTGAACAATTTTTTTTTGTAAAATCAAAACTGAAATAGTTAATACATAGTTATAGACGAAAAACTAATTTTTTCTACTTCAAGCTACGAAAATGCTATTTTAATATAAAGTAAAATCTATGTGAAAGTGAAACTTTTTCTAACTAGTGACTGAACATTTTTTATCACTAGTGAGTGAAAATAAATAAGTTTCGGCGGTCGCCTGGAGGTGGTGGTTGAAACCAAATATTTAAAAATAATAATTTTAAAAGTTATCTATAAAATTTCACATATTACTACAGTTAGGCAATTTTCATGTATTTATGAAGTATTAACGCGTATATATTAAACATAGTATATAATATGTTACGTATATACGTAACATATTACGTATATAATATGTTGTAATTTACCCCATAAAAAACATCAAAATCATAAATTGTAATACAAAGTTATATAGCTATTTCCAACAATTTGCATGTATTTTTACATGGTAAATAAGAATATATTATACATTATGCAAAAAATACTCATTAATACTTCATCAAATTGTCTAATTGTAATAAAATGTGTAATGTTATAAATATTTTTTAAAAGATGTTATAAAATTATATGATAATTATATGATTGATTATATAAATAACCTCACTTGACAAGGAAACGAATAAATTTTAAATGTTTAAATAGGAATTGTATAAAATATTGCCAGCTAATAGAAATTACGTAGTCAGTTTTTATTAGTGTGCAATAAGTTTTAAATTGTGTTTCGGTGTTCGTCTACAAGTGGTGGTTAAAACCAAATATTTAAAATAATATTTTAAAAAGTATTTATAACATTACACATTTTATTACAATTAGGAAATTTCGAATCGCCCAGTGACCGAAGAATCGCCCAGTGGCCGAAATTCGGCCATTGTAATTATAAATTGCAAATAGACCGCGTTTTATTTAAATAACTAATAATTATATTAAAATTAATTTTATTACTATATAAACGGTGCATTTAAAATAAAACTGAAAATATAGTTTTTAAAGTTTTGTGTTTGCAAAATTAAATTTATATTTATATTATATTTGTAAATATTATCATTTTAGGCCAGGAAAAATAGTATTTTAACAACAAAAAAATTCGTTACAGCAAACTGACAGCAGGATATTGTAGAACACGATATTGTAAAAGAGGAAAACATAAATCGAACCAGCAGCTGCTATCCGGGGGAGAATGGGGAGGGTTTTTAGGGGTTGAAAAGGGTTTTTCGTGATTTCTGGCTAAACGGTGCATCCTATCAAAAAGAGTTATATGTAAAAGTTGTAGGGAATCGATCTACAAAAGATCTACACTTTTTGTACGGACCATTTTTACCCTCACCTCAACATTTTTCGAAAAAAATGCGAAAAACCGATTTTTTTATTTTTTCTGGTTTTCTTTTACAAAAAAAAATTTATGAAGTTCAAATTTTGGAAAAAGATACCTCCATTTATTGGAAAAAGGCAGAAATTTTTTCGGAGGGAAATAGTTAGACGTTGTTGTTAAAATTAATTTTTTTGAAAAAAAAAACCAAATTTCTAACTGCGATTCCTCTTAAAACTACGCCTCCTAAAGAGCTCAGTTTTGACTCATTTACTTGTTCTTACGTCTATTTTTGATAAATGGTAAAAAAAGTATAAATCTATGGACAAAAAGGCGGGCAAATTGAAAAAACCGAAAAAATTGCTTTTTTCGTGGTAATTTGCATATTTATCGTTGAATAATTGTTACTAATTAATAAAATCATATAATTTTTTTTATTATTGGGCTATTATTTTGAAAACGTACATTTTTTTGTTGATTTTTAAATTTTTGATTTTTAAAAAATCTGAAATTTTGATATATTGTTGGCATTGACAAAAGGAAAAAAGTAATTTCTGCTTTTATTTTTTGTGTACTCTGAATCGGAGTTATGCGCGGTTGAATTTTGAGGCTTTTTCACGTAGTTTTTGGTAATGGTGGCAATGTTTTGTGAATAGGTGCCACAAATTTCATCCGACTTACGTATATTTTTGCAAGTAAAAAGGAAAATAATTGAATAATTGAAATAAGTAAGTTTAAAATTAATAACTTTTCTCTTTTCCGCTAGGCGGCGCGTAAAACCTTGGTTTACTTCAAAGCTCATATCTCAAAAAGTAGGCTTTTTTTTTTGTTTTTCAAAAATTTTAAAGTAAACATATGCAGCTATGAAATTGAGAAATAAAAAGTCAGCAATTCAATATGGATTTTTTCTTACGATTTTTTAAAGTTTGGTATATGAAAAATTCACATGTGTTTTTTTATTAAGTTAATAATGCTGTACTAAATGTGGATCTAATAAATTAAACAATTCATATTTTAACACCTGCAATAAATTTGAACCATTTTCTGTGCGGTTAAATGGTTAAAAACCTATTAAAAATTAATTTAAGTTAAGTGGTAAAATAAAGGAATTTAAATTATTAAAAGGGTGTGTAAAATGTTTATTCATTTTAAAAAATGTCTATTCAGCCCCATTTTACTAATTAAAATCTCATTAGAGGCTCATAATTTTAACATTTAAAATTTCTATTGACGCCCACAAACGGTTTTTGACCAAATTATACTTGCATCCAATCAAAATATATTAAATTGTACCTACCTAATTTTACCTGATTCTACCTATGTCAAAACTATTTCAAGGGTATATATATATATTGATTGGATTGCCATAAGGCAATCAATAATCAATTATATTCCAAAATATTTAGAAGACATAACGTTTAGAAAAGATAATAATAGAAATGCCTTTCAAATTGTGCTGTAACTTGTACGGTCTCAAAATCATCAGCGGACATCAAAAAATGTGAAACTAGTCACACCAGCTGTTATTCAAAAAGCTGCGACCCTAAATTTTACTTTGCGTGATGACCAGTTTATATGTGAAACATGTCGCACTTATATCTATAAAGATAAGGTAAATTTAATTATTTTATTAAAATGAATAAAAATTCATATGCAACTAATATTTTCTATACAGCAGCTTTCATGTTCGGAACTATCGAAAGTGAAATTATTTCTATAAATCAGGAAACAAGTGCACAGTTTGTCACAAAATATAGTAAAACAAATTCAAACATACTTTTTATCAGAGGAAATTAGTAGAACAATGCCTGGCCTTAAAGATGTTGTTACTATTACAGAAGGATCGACAAAATTTAAGAAATCAAAGCGGTTGGTGTTATGGACCCTCACCGACATCTACGAAATGTTCTTGGAAGAAAACAAAGAACTCAAGGATTCCACTGTTTTTTACCGGATAACACTACACCCGATAAAATAATTGCCAAAATGTTTTCTTTTTCTGATGATCATAAATATTTCAATTTAAAGGCAAAAAAAAATATATAAATTAATTTTTTAATGTATTTATTTATAATATTGATTAAATTATAATGTTTATAGGAAAAATATTTTTTGATTGTTTTTTTCTAATGTTAGTGTTGGTGATGTTGAAATTATAACAAAATCTTCGATCATTGGGATCTCCAATTCTTATTCTGAATAAAAACCTGTTTCTCAATCAGAAATACACAAAAAATGGTTCAAATTTATTGCAGGTGTTAAAATATGAAATGTTTAATTTATTAGATCCAGATTTAGTACAAGATTATTAGCTTAATAAAAAAACACATGTGAATTTTTCATATTTATTTATTTATTTATTTATTTATTTATTTAATTATACATAATAAATTACAAGTAGGGTACTCCTCTCAGAAGTTACAAACAACTGTAGGGCCCTTTCTAAGTATGTAATTTTTATTTAAAAAAAAAAAACAATTATTAACAAATCTAAAATATTTAATACTTATTTTAGTTTATAATATATGATAATTAACATATGATATATTTTAATTTAATATGAATTTTTTATTGTAATTGAAAGGAAAATTCACTATCTATTTGATAAATTTCAGCAAAATCTGCAACTGGCATATTTTTGCTAACAAATATTCGAATTGGTTTTTATCGTCGAGCAAAACGCCTGTCTGTAATTTGAGTATGTTTTGGGTAAAATATTAAACCTTCAGAAAACCCCAAAAAAGCTTATTTAGTACCTTCTTTAAACCTCATTTAGTACCTTCTAAACCCAAAATAAGTTTAATAGAATCAGTAAACTTGGGTTTAGTGTATGGCACAAAGTACAAAAAAAATCAACCTATATTCAAATGTATTTTTCTCAAAAACAAAAAATAACAATTGTTCTTATAGGTTTAGTATGTTTTAAGTTATTAACAAATCTGTAAAATATAAAAAACATGAAAGAAAACTAAAAGGTACTTTTTGAGATCGCCATGTTTGAAGAATAAAATTTACTTTTTTGTTACCTAAATAAACTAAAAGTAACGAAAGCATATAATTATTCATTAATTTATTTCCAAATGATCGTCGTTTACGTTTATCATAAAAAATTTAAATGATTTTATTAATTAATAACGATTATTCAACGATAAATATGCAAATTACCACGAAAAAAAAGCGATTTTCTCGGTTTTTTCAATTTTCCCGCCTTTTTTCCATAACAGTGTACTGTACCATTTTTTTACCACTTATCAAAACTAGACGTAAGAACGAGTAAATGAGTCAAAACTGAACTCTTTAGGAGGCGTAGTTTTAAGAGGAATCGCAGTTAAACATTTGTTTTTTTTTTCAAAAAAATTAATTTTAACAACAACGTCTAAATATTTCCCTCCGAAAAAATTGCTGCCTTTTTCCAATAAATGGAGGTATCTTTTTCCAAAATTTGAACTTCATAAATTTTTTTTGTAAAAGAAAACAAGAAAAAATAAAAAAATCCGTTTTTCGCATTTTTTTCGAAAAATGTTGAGGTGAGGGTAAAAATGGTCCGTACAAAAAGTGTAGATCTTTTGTAGATCGATTCCCTACAACTTTTACATATAACTCTTTTTGATAGGATGCACCGTTTAGCCAGAAATCACGAAAAACCCCTTTCAACCCCTAAAAACCCTCCCCATTCTCCCCCGGATAGCAGCTGCTGGTTCGATTTATGTTTCCCTCTTTTACAATATCGTGTTCTACAATATCCCACTGTCAGTTTGCTGTAACGAATTATTTTTTTTTTCTAATTTTTTCTCCTATTATTACTGGCCTATTTATATTTAGAAGCGTAGAAAAAATGGCGTTTTCGTATAAGCGTAGAAGAAATAGCGTAGAAAAAATAGCGTTTTCGTAAAACATTTTTGTGTTCCTGAACTTATTTTGTGTTCCTGAACTTACAAACCGTCCAGTCACGCAAAAAGAGACGTTTTCACCACAGGTTGAAAAATCTACTATTATCTAATGTTTTTTGCTCCTTGAACAGAAAAAATGAAATAGCGAGTGGTAAATTTTTTTTAAAATTATGAAAAAATTCACAAATACTTTTAGACCATAAGCAACCTAATTCCAGTTCAAGGTTATGAAAATTAAAATAAAGCTGTTTTTGTGAGACACCCTAATGTATAGCTTATGGAATACCAATCAACAGAATTACCGATCCTAAATTGATTATAAATTGTGCATAAATATCTTGAAGTATTTATCTCGCTTAATTCATTTTAATTTAGCTTAACAACCAATGCTCGAAAAACCTCAAATTCTCTTTGAAGGCAACGAAGCTCGCCATCCAAGTAAAATCAAAAACAATGTAACACTGCAGGTATTAGGTTTAAATATCAAGTTTAACCCAAAATTAGAAGAAAACACGAAATATTGAAGAATATTAGCAAACATTTTGCTAAGTCGCCAACTTCCAGCGATAGACGATTTTAATATTTAAAGAATGCGATGAGCAACTGTAAAAATAACTAACATTGTTATTTTTTATTTATTTTATATATTTATTCATAGCTGCCGATTGCAAGCAAAACCGTAACGTGGCCCAACTATTGCGGACTGTTTTATACAACTTGAATTACAACTATAAAAAGAACAAGTGCTTAGTAAGCTCATGTTTTGTCAGCTTAAAATCTATTTCATTTTTTAATTATTTGAATGCATGAATTGTATCATATGTTTATAACTAATACACTACACATTTATCAACGTATCAATAGAACTACTTCAACCTGCACTAAACAAAGTTACAAAACCTTTGAAAGCGGACTGTAATAAGTTTTACTGTAATTATTTTTTTTAAATCAACAAAATTAATTATTCAAACTGTCCATTTGTTTTTTGTGTTTGTTTTCATTACCTTCACAAATAAATTTCTTTCGCACTTAATTTTTAAAGAAAATAAGATAAAAATCATCGTTTTATTATTAATCATTTTATTTTATGAGATAATATGTGTAGCCTAGAAGCAAATCAGTGTCTTTTCCATTTTTATAAAAAAAAGTCCGAGCGGCAGGATGTCTGCTAGAAATAGGTAGATTTCGAGATCAGACAGTTTTGTGTACAAGTAGAATCTGATGTATTAGATTATTTTAAACAAAACAAACTAATTACAAACAGATATCGAACAAATTTTTAAAAAAATTAGCTACATATAAGCAAAACTACATCTATCCAATTTTGCAACAGTAACGCCATTTTTTTTATCTGCCGGCGGCTGTAAAGTAACTTTCATATTTTTACGGCAGCTGTAAAGTAATTTTCATATTTTTACGGCGGCAGTAAAGTAATTTTCATATTTTTACAGCGGCAGCAAAGTAAAATAACATGATATTATTAATTTGTTCAAAACAGAATGCATTTCAGTTCATTTTAATGAATTAAAATAAAAAAAAATTAATTTCAGAAAATTTATTACCTAAAACATATTTATAAAAAATTTGATGATAGAAAATAGTGTATTGAATTCGGAGCTAAAGTAACTTTTTGTGTTTCGTCTATAATTGTCGGCCTCCCTACGGTCGGCCGCCAAACTATAAACTCAACACAAAAAGTACAACTTTAGCTCCTAATTCAATAATATACTATTCTAATCAGTGAATGTTTTACGTCAAATTTTTTTTGACAGTAATGAGCATAGAATATAATTTATATGTAGATTTTTTGGAATAAAAAAACCAATCGATTTGCTGAAAGTTATATGTAATTAATTTTTAATCATTAAAAACTATTTCAAATATTATAATTTTTTATTGTTTTTGTCCCAAACTTGGGCATCAGATTTTTGGTCAACTTTTTTGTGAGTTATTTAAAAAAACATTTTTTGTCTTTTATATAACTATATTTCGCCAATTTCTTGTTGGCATCTTCAGGTTTAAATAAATATTTAGACATCTACAAAGTAAATATGAAAAGTTTTTTGTACTATTTTAAGATTTTTTAAATAAAAACTGCTTACATGAGATTTATTTTACAGATGATTGTAATAGTAAGATTATACTAACTAGTAACTACTATACTCTATTTTCACAAAACACATTAAATTGATTTAATAAAATTAAAAGCCTAAGGTAAAATAAGTTAACAAGAATAAAAATTTTTTAAAACTTTTTACAAAACTACACAGCCAAATTAAAATCATAAAAAATTAAATTAAAATCACACAAATATTACTGAATAAAAAACTTTGTTTAAAATTATAAATTAACTAACAGCCCCAGCATCATATATATCTACTGTTTTTTTGTTTTATTGTTGTTGGCGGTAAATTGTTTTATTATAATGAAATTCAAAAGAAATGAGACAGAGGAAGAAAAGGAAAATACATTTTCATGCTGATATCAATTATTTAAATATGCTATTTCATTTGATTAAAGGTGTGTAGAGTGGAGATAAATTTTCTACATCTGATCGTTTGTTGCAATAAACATATTATTAGTTTTTATTTGCAACATTTCTTTAATTAGTCGTTTATTGTAGTTTTTTCCCTATCCAGAATTATTGGTTCATCTGTGTTGAAGTTGTGTCCTGTTTCATTTGCGTGTACTGACACCATTGTGCTATGATCCGTTATTAAGTGTTTCTTGGAGATGTCGTGTTTATGTTGATTCATCCGGTTTTTTAGTATTTGTCCCGTGTGTCCTATGTAGATGGTTTCACAATTTTTGCAATTTATTCGGTAAACAACCCCATCATTGTCTACTTTCTTTTTAACATCTTTCAGTGGCGGTAAAATATTTTTGATATTGTTTTGTATCTTGTGACCTAGCTTGATCCGTTTATCAACCGTAGTTATAATTTTTGCTATGTTTTCGGATAAACCTTGATGGTAAGTGCATCCAATATATTTAGTTGTATTTTGTTCCGTTGGTGCGTCTGATTGTGATGGTTGAACTTGTCTTTGTGTTATTTGTAATATTTGTTTTTTTGTACTTTTCAGTATATTTCTGATTAGTTGTCTAGGATAGTTGTTTTTTTCTAGCAAGTTTTGTGCTAAAATTGTGTTGTTAGGCCAATATTCCGTTGAAGATAGTGTTAGAATTCTATTTATTAGTGATTTTGCGGTATTGATTTTTTGAAAATGGGGATGTGCAAACCTGTAATTTATGATTCTACCTGTATTTGTTGGTTTTTGAAAGAAAGCCGTTTTAAGTTGTGGAGAAGTGTTCCGTATTAATTCTATGTCTAAATAAGGAAGTTTTCCATTATTTTCAACCTCCATGGTGAATTTAATATTTTTATTGATGCTGTTAAAAATTGTATAGGTGACTTCTAATTCTTCTTTGGGAACAATCAGGAGTATATCATCTACATATTTTACTAATAGTTTTGGATCAAATGAGATTTGCGATATTGCTTCTTTAATTATGTCTGTTAATACAAAGTCTGCTAGTATCGTTGAGACACATCCTCCAATTGTTAAACCTGATTTTTGTGCATAGTAGTTTTCATTAAATTTAAAATATGATGTGTCCTGAGTGCAGAATTTTATTAAGTTTATAAACATTGGTTTCGATATTGTTGTTTTTTGTTGAATGATTGGCCATCGCTTTTCTATCGCGTCATATACTAAATTAGGTGGAATTTTTTCGTACATTGATATTACATCAAACGACGCAATTAGTTCATCATGGGATATCTCTATTGTTGATAGTTGTCTTTTTAGATCAAAAGAATTCTTTATGTTGTATGGGTTATCTGGGTCTATTGTTTTTAAAATTTCATTAAGATGTTTCGAAAGGTAGTACGATGGACTGTCAATACTTGATATAATTAAACGTACATCTTTATTAGGCTTATGCAGCTTCATAGTTGCATAGCAAGAAGGTGGTTTTGCTATATATGTTATTAGTCTTCGTTTTGTGTGTTCATCAATATGCTTGTGTTTGTGGAGAATTTTCACTAATGTATTGTTTCTTTGTTGGAGTTTTGTTGTTGGATCTGTGCTAAGTTTGTTGTAATTAAATGGGTTTTCTACAATTTTGCTAATTTTTTCAATGTAGTCTGTACGTTTCATTGCTATTGTGGTATTTCCTTTATCTGCTTCTATTATGATAATATCCTTATTGGTTCTAAGAAATTGTTTTGTTTGTTGTAATTTTTGTTGGAGTACTATGTCATTTGGAGCGGGTTTTTGGTGCTTTATGTGTGAGTTTAAATGTTTCCCGATTTTTTCCCTGATGTCATTTCTTATATCATCTGACGATATTTCAGTTCTTCTTAGTATGTTTTCAATATCGGCAATACAGTCGAATATTGGAAACTGATCTATTTGGTATTTTATTGCAAACTTTGGGCCATATGATAAAACGGATTCAACCTCAGCCGGTATCTGTTTTCCAGTAAGATTAACGAACCAATCCGGATTATCCCTTAGATCATATGTTTGTTGGTTTAGTAATTTTTGGTATTTTTGTTCTAAAATCTGGTTGTGTTGAATTTTAAGAATTGTTTGTGATTGATGCTGTGCTTTGTAGAATTGTTGGAGTATGCTAAGATCTATTTTGGAAGCTAGTATTTGTCTAATTGATGTTAAAATTGAGCTACAATTGTTTATTTTTCGTCTTATATCAAAAAAAATCTTCAGTAGAAAAGCAAACTACAACAAACAAGCATATTACAAACATTAAATTTTAAAAAATTATTTAAAGATATTAAAATTATTTATAAAAATAATTACTTTTTCTAGTGCATTGCACTTTCGTAAGAAAAAAACAAACAATATGATGAATCATAAAACATAATTAAAAAAATAAATAAAATAAAAATTTTAAAATTATTAAAAGCTTAAAACAAAACTTTACAATTATTAATTAAAATTACGACTAAAAATTTAAAACAATTTAAGTCACACAGCCACGTATGGTCAGCTGTTTTTGTTTATATCTAATATAAAATTATATCCGTTTGATAAGTAACAGCTATCAGTTTGGAAATTCAAAGTATTTTTTTTTTTTTTTTTTTTTTTTAAATAAAATGTGATGTGTAGTAGGCATTACAATATGTGTCACAACAACACATAAAAACCTTTTAAGACCAAGGTCCCACAACAACATGCATTCTAAGGATGTTAATGGACGCAAATCTGTTTTTTTTTTGTTTTTTTTTTAATTTTTTTTTGTTCAATAATGGATAACTAAACCATAAATCCTATCACATATAAAATATGACATAGGCCAATATTTCGTGATAGGATAGAGAAAATAAAAATAAAATAAGAGATAAAAAGCAAATTTGTTTTAAAAATTTGCAGGAACAAAACTAAAATTGGTTTGCCAATAGTCCAGCTAATGGCATAATGCTTGATTATAGGACGCAGTATATTTTTCAATGATTAAAGCTCAGATATGTAGTTATATGAAGGCTCGTTTCTTCGAGCAAGCTACAGCGTTCCAGCATCAAGGAATATTCATTAGCTACGACTGAGAGTGCTACCGTTGACTAAATACAGTTCATCCGCCAGCACCCCTAAGATATCACCTTGGCTAGTGATATCTCACTGCTATTGCCAGTGGTATGTGATATCTCACGTTAACTCATATGCCAATAGCAGGGACTGGAGTACGCGGGGTTGTCACACCCGTGGATCGTAAAATAGAAAAAAATTAACAAATTAACAAAAACTGTTCCCTCCATGCGTAAAAATTGCTATCTATTTTAATGCAAATCATTTCTTTGACTAGCAATTTGTTGTTGCTATTTTCTCTTTTTATAATTTTAGTATCGTTCCATTTTGGAAGGTGGCCTAACTCAAGGACATGTTGGCATAAAGCACTTTATTCAGATGATGAAATTTACTTCGTTAGTTCCAAAAAGAAAGAATGACCTTTAATCAAATAATTACTTGCAAACTTACTGCACATATACTGTCTGTAAATGAAAGGGTGTTTGACTATGTATAAGGAAGCCCACTCATTGTGCGAAACGGTATAATAGAAAAATGTGATTTGAAACACATAACTGTCATATAACATGGAATGTCTGGTAAAGGTTATAATTATGAAGCATGTTTGTATCAACTGCAAAGGAAATCACCCAGTTAACTCAATTTAATCATCTCACCTTAGAATACATACAGATTATCCATAAGGCTCAACATCGGAATTTTTTACAACAAAAAATTAAAAAAAACCTTAGACAATTTAATATTGATGATCATTATTTTTAGGGTTTCTCATTTCCAGGCAATTTTTGAAGCACGGGAACGAAAACATTTCGAAGATGTTGGGATTCCGAAAAAATTGGGTTTTAAGATTTACTTATTAAAAAAATTTGTTAATTAAAAAAACAATTAAAATATCCACTTCTTTGGTCATTAAAATAAAATGCTTAATTACTAATAGAACAAACAAAAGTTATTGATAAAAAGATTTTTTTAAATAAGGTCTGGGTCAAACTATTTTATTTTTCAGTGCTGATATTTACAACACTTACCAGCTTTCGTTTCAAAACATTTGCTGGCATTTCTGATTCTATATTGTTTTCCGTATCGATAATTAATACGTTATCTTTATTTTCAATTTTAACGGTGTCTTCAAATGGTATTGACCAATGGCTTCTCCTAATCTGCTTCCCTCCAGATTGTCCTAAACTGTTTATACATATATACTGTTTAATCCCTAACGTCATTCTTCTTAAACAACTTTCGCAATCAGCAAAAGATGTAAAAAATATTTTACTCCGTATCAATTACTACACATTTACAAAGCCTATATTCCTCCCAGCATGGAGTATTGTTGTCAAGTTTGGGGGCTGCATCCTGGCTCTTTTGAACTCTGTTCAATACGTATTGTTGGTGATCGAGATTTAACAATAAATCTTGATTTCCTGCAACATCGTCGCACTGTTGCTGATCTCGTTGTTTTTGATAAATATCGTCACCAGCAGTGCTCGGATGAAATCAGATCCATCCATCTGCCTCAAACGTATTCTTTCCCCGTTTTACTCGTCAATCGGTTTGTGCAAACAGTCAAACTATTGAGATCATTCACTGTCATAGTGACAAAATGCAAAGAGATTTTTTTGTGCGTAGATCGTGCTCTGCCTGAATCAATAGTCTTGAGTGCCTTCAATCCACAAACATTTTGATTGAAGGCACTCGAAACTATTGATTAAGGCAGAGCACGATTGTACCTTCAATCCACAAACTCGTCGATCATCACCTCATAACGCATGTTGTTGTGAGACCTAGGTCTTAAAATGTGCCTTGGCGGTGTTGTGACACATTTTGTAATACCTACTACATAACACTTTTTATTAAAAAAAAAGAAAAAAAATTTTCTAGCTAATATATGTAACACTTGCAAGAATATTTTTTCAAAAACATAATTTTACTTAATGATAACTTCGGACAATTAATGGCTGCCATTCATAGGCCAGAGAAAAAGCAACATCAATGGCCCATACAAGGTTGTACAGTTGGCCTAGTAACGGACCAATAATGATGACCAGGAGGCAGGGAAAAACGCTCGTTTCTGACAATATCTAAAAAACTTAGCAGTCGACAAATCGTTGAAATTTTTTTGAAATATTTGGATCTTTTTCGATTTTTCTAAACCAAACTCGATTCGTTAAAAAAAACTTTTGTTTTAACCGATCTATGTTCATAAAATATAAATGAAAACAAATATTTAATTTTTTTTTTGTGATCAGTAGGCGTGGAAAAACACATTTAAAAACTGTAGAAAATTTCAACTTGATAGCACTTATAGTTTGTGAGTAAAACGATTATGTAGCAATTCGGACTGAAATCCAAGGTCTCATCAATAGTGTACTGTTTTTACTTTTTAAAGTACGGAGCCCTAAAAACTATTAAATACTGAAAAGCTCAATGTATTTTTTAAGCAAATTCATTAATTTGTTTAGCAGTAACACAGCAGTGCTATAGCAATGCAAAGTTTTTGCTTTTAAAAATCTAACCAATAGTAGTTATACCATGTTTTTATAGATGGCTATAATTGCAAAGTTCTTTAATTTGTTGTTATTTTTATTATTTTATGGTAGAAAATGTACAGTGTGGCGCGACAATAACGTGATAAATATGTATTTATCTGTAGTAATGGTTTGAATGCTTTAATTTTCTTATATTATATTTTTATAACTAATGAAATAACATTTTATTTGATTAATTTCTAAAAAAAATTATAACCAAAAACTATCATTTCTTGTGCATTCAAGTTTTATTTTCATCTTGACCCAATTTCCACATCCATACAATAGCATTTTATTTTCCTTATCTTGATGTGATGTA
The DNA here is from genome assembly GCA_963693315.1 of Diogma glabrata. NCBI lineage: Eukaryota > Metazoa > Arthropoda > Insecta > Diptera > Cylindrotomidae > Diogma > Diogma glabrata. The sequence continues at coordinate 340,954,899 of OY856186.1, read as the reverse complement.
GCTAATATCAACCGGCATTTGTCACCCAATTCCATTGGATATAACCACGAATTTATATCCAGTATCAAATCTATTTAAAAGGACGGATTCACAATGCAATCGACTAACATAATCACACTTTTTGCCTTGTGGATCCATCTCTTTTATATAAATTATATCTTCAATTAATATACCTTCAATTAATAGAACTAACAAGAAAAAATTCAAACGTGTCCGATTTTGTTTATTTGTATATAAACAATGGCACAAAATTTACATCAACTAGTCGTAATTAATACTATGCGGTAACGACCTGAATAATCGTCGCTATTAAGGTGTCTATACTCTTACTAATTAGCTTAAATCTTTGCAGCATATAGAATAAATGTCACTAATTTGATATTACTTCGGTTTTGAAAAAACCAAAGCATTGCATTCATGAGCCAAAAGTGAAATTTTTACCCCCACTTTTTTGGCATTTCTCGACGTTTTAGGACCTACTGATTCTAAAAAAGCATAAAAAAATGTATGTCTGTTTGCCGGCCGGCCGGCCGTCATTACCTACAAAATCTAGTATGTAAGCCGCTGGAGAGATTTCAAGAATTTTTTTTTTCTAAAAATAGGTATGCTCAATGGGCAGGTCCGAAAGGACGATGTGTTTGATAACTGTGCCGGAAGTGTGTCAAAAAAATCATCAAGTGTGTCAAAAATAGCCAATTTTTTTATTTTTGGCTTAAAAAATGTTCATTTTAAGTGATAATGAGTAGGAACAAATAATATGGAGAAATCTTGATGGTCGGGATTAGTATGTGAGATCAAAAACTAGATTATTGCATTATAAGTTTGCCAAAAAAATGTTATCAAGTGTGTCAAAAGAAAGATTTTACTTCGGTTTATTTATTTTTTTACCAAATTTTGTGGAAAAAATGAAATTAATTATTTGTATGACATGAAATTTTATTATAGAGAATTATGGCATTATAAGTTTGTCAAAAAAATAATGTCAGTGTGTCAAAAAGATGATTTCATGTATTTTTTAGCCAATTTTTTGAAAAAAAAATTTAGCTGTTTGTATGACGTATATGTAATTAAACATGAAATTGGGCATGGAAATTTTTGAATTTGTTATAGTTTTTGAAATAGTTTTGGAATTTTGAAAAAAGTTTGTAGTTTTGGTTTAATAATAATTTTTGAAATATTTTTATAATTTTGGAAAAAGTTTGAATTTTTGATTTTGTTATAATTTTTGCAATATCTTCAGAATTTTGAAAAAGAATAGAATTTTTGAATTTGTGAATTTTATATAAATGTTTTTGGAATTTTGAAAAAAGTGTCGATTTTTGATAATGTTATAATTTTTGCAATATTTTTAGAATTTTGGAAAAAATTTGAATTTTCGAATTTTTAAAAATTTTTTGGAATATTATTAGAATTTAGAAAAAGTTTAATTATTTGATTTTATTCTAATTTTTGGAATATTTTTGAAGTTTTGAAAAAAGTTTCAATTTTTGATTTTGTTATAATTTTTACAATATTCTTAGAATTTTTGAAAAAAGTTTTATTCTTGATTTTGTAATAATTTTTAGGAATATGTTTAGAATTTTGTTTGAAAAAAGTTTGAATATTTGATTTTATTTAATTTTTACAATATTTTTGGAATTTTGAAAGAAATATGAATTTGTGATTTTGTTATATTTTCTCGAAACGCTAAATGGATAGGTTTTTGAGTAGTTTTCTGTGTGTATGATTTTTTCACTAAATTATGTTAATATATGATCTAGTGATGGGAACAATCGAATGATTTCAGCAATCGAATAAATAGTAGTCGACATGTTGTAACAATCGAATAATTATTCGAAGTGTTTTTTTGTCGTCAACAAAGTAGAACACACCACCCCTAGGGTCACAAAACTAAAAACTCGTTGGATTTTGGCCACTTCATTTTCCAGTTTAAAAAAAAATTTAATAATAAAAAAATTGTGTTACAATTAGGTAAGGATGAATATGTCTATATGCGTATTTTCAGTATTGAGTTAAACGATCGAGCTACATTTTTTGAAAATTAATATCACATGGGCTTTCAGTATTTTATTCTAAATTGTTTGGTTAGCACTTTCAAAGTTTAAGTGTAATGGATGAGGACATTTTATCAGTCCCCAATGGAGTAACACTAGACAATTTTAAATTTAGAGTTTTAAGAACTCAGAAATATAGCTAAAAATACTATCTGCTGGTTCATTGACACTTTTGTAAAAATCAAGAAACTTATGTTGTAAGCCAGTTAAAAAAAACTCATAAAAAGTACTGTATTGTAATAAAACAAGTTTGGCTTCTTTTGCTTGACGAATCAATCATTACATTAGTGAAAACAATAAATTTTGATCTTTCATTGCCACTATGATGTCCTCCAATATTTTAGGACCCAAAACATTCTCAACTTTGCTTCCGCCTTCGTTCTAACACTCTAGAAGATGGCCTAAGTGAGAATCCAGAAGATGGCCTAACAAGGTAAATATACATAAAGTAACAGTAAAATTATAAAAAAACTTTGTTTTCTTTATTTTTTCCATTAATCTTATTAAATCGGTTATCTGCGTAAAGTAACAACAGATTAACATTATGTGATTTGTCCATTTTATTCATTTGAAAAACATTTTTATTGAATTCTTGTTTACAGTGAAGACCTTGCCTGCTTATCTATTCGTAAACTAATCAGCAGTTAATTCGTGTAAAATTACTTTCATCACAAACGGCTATAATTAATCTTTTGGTAGAGTGGTAAGGGTATCATATCTTAAACCTATAAATCCTACAATCGTTATAGATAAATTTCATAAAACAATATTTCAAAAAAATCTTCAGCAAGCACTTTGAGTTTCACACTTTAATGTCTTGATACCTGTTACATCTAAAGTTTAATAAATCAACAGTCATAGCTCAACAATAATCAAACTACGCAAAACCAATATATTTAACAGACAAGTTTGTTTAATTTCTCCTACTTAATGAAATCCCAAAATGGTAAGATTTAATAATAAACTAAAAATTCTAATTAAAATCCTCGTTTTAATTCCGTATAATATTTTTGTCAAAATCAATAAATCCAATTTTTTCAATAACAAAAGAAGTAATTTATTTACAACGGAAAAATATATTTAAATATAAATTGACAACGGATATATACTTTTTTTCTGTGACGGGAAAAAAGTTTAACATTTTACTTCTGCTGACAGGTGCAAAAATGCTACTTTTCATAAAATACTTTTTTCCCCGGGAAAAAAGTATGTACTTTTTTCCCGGATAGATAAAAATATATATATAAATACATATATGTGTATAATGAATATTATGAATATTTATGAACATTTATGACTATTTTAATGTTAATGAAAAGTTATACCGTTTTCTTCTTGATGTTAATAACTGGTTTTGACAAATAAAATGAAACTTAATTTTAAGTTTTTATTCAAGAAAAATTCGTATGGTGTGGTGAATATACATATTGTAATATTTGTTTAATACTATTTTTTCAATAATTATATTAATATTTATACGGTCACAGAAAAAAATAGTGTATTATACACGGGAAAAATTGTAGATTTTAGCTCTCGGTTTTTTGTCTCCCTCCGCTTCGCGTCGGGAGACAACACAACCTCGAGCTAAAATCTACTACTTTTTTCCCTTGTATAATAAATAACTATTACAATATGCATAAAATTCTTCTATTCCTTTTTTCCAAAAGTAATTCATTCACTACCAAGAAAAAAACATATTTAAATATAAATAAACAACGCACATACATATACTTTTACAATATTCATTAAATTATTTTACTCCTTTATCTCAAAAAACGAAACAAAATGTTTTACCATAATCTATTTATGACAAATTGAAGTATCCTCAAAAACAAAACACAAAATAAAATTTTTCTTCAAATACTTTTTCATTGATGTAATATTTTTTATTTCATTGTTATTGTACTACTATACATATAAATATATAAAGTCGATGTTTTAACAACTCGTTTTTAGGACCTAGATTGTTAGTTAATTAATTGTTGAATCACTAATTTCCAAATGAATGATAAACAAAACAAAACTACCAAGTACCTACGCCTATTATAAAAAATAATGTAAAATTATCATTCCTTGCGAAACTTATAACAAGTAAAATAAAATATTTAAAATAATATTCCTTGATATCATAAGGATATTGTTGTTCTATTTATAATTTTTCCAAATAATAACTCACATCAAATACCAAATTTTTCAGCAAAATATTTTTTGTAGGGATTAAAATACAAATATACACATACAAATATTTATCAATAAAATAATTTTTCAATTATTCCTTTTAAATTTTGATAAAATATTAAATAACTATAGCTCAAAGCTCTTTAGATTTTTCATTGTATAGTTGAAGTATTTTCAGAAACATTTTGCAAATAATTTTTTAAATCAAGAAAAGAAAACTACCTACAGGGCCTGGTTCAACTATTTTTCAACCTCTCGATAACCATTTATTCGATTCTTCCATTCAATTACTAATAAAAAAAAAGTTATTCAAATAAAAACACTTCGAATAAAAAACCTTTCGAATAAAAAAACTAGTAGTAAAAACACTTCGAATAAAAAAACACTTCGAATAAAAAAACCTTTCGAATAACAAAACTAGTAGTAAAAACACTTCGTATAAAAAAACACTTCGAATAAAAAAACCTTTCGAATAACAAAAATAGTAGTAAAAATACTTCGAATAAAAAAATTAGTAATGAAAACACTTCGAATAAAAAAACTAGTAATGAAAACACTTCGAATAAAAAAACTAGTAATGAAAACACTTCGAATAAAAAAACTAGTAATGAAAACACTTCGAATAAAAAAACTAGTAACTATTTTTATTCGAATGAATTTTTTATTCGGTGTCTGTTATGAACAATCGAATAATTCGAAATGTTTCAACAATCGAATAATTCGATTGTTTTTATTCGATTGTTCCCATCACTAATATGATCTGCTATAATTTTCCAGCGACGAATTGATGCTTCGTGCTAGTTTTGTAATAAATTTCTAAACAGAGATAAAATACTTGTACTTTTACAAATAGTTTTATGTTTGATATACATCGCTACAGATAACTAAAAACAATGTCCTCGTAAAAGTTTAATGCCGAAAACTATATCAAAATCCTCAACCAAAACCGAAGTCTTGATATCTCAGAGCTGTGAGATTTCAGCTTCTTCATATTTTGATTGATGATTTCCATAAATACATTATGTATGACAGAACTTCCTTAGAGATTAATTCGATTTTACCTGAACTAGCAAACCTATCGTGATAATGAATTTTTTGTCAAGCCCAGTGGTTTTTACGGTCCCATATCAAGATTCTCTAACCATAGCGTAATCTTCAGTGTACAATTTTATAAACCATTTTGAAATACCGATACTAATATTATTAACAAAAAATATTAGCTTATGCAAAGGCACTACAGCTCTGGAAGTAAAAATTTCTGAAATATTTCTTGATGATGGCACGTTATTGCTTGTTCGAACAATCGAGTTTTTACATAACTATATGTATGGGGTATAATCATTGAGGAAGACAGTGCGTCAAATTGTCTAGGAATATGCCTTAAGATGGATTATTGGAAGCACCCTTTTAGTTTTGTTTCTGCAAATATTTAAAATAAATTTACCTTTTATCTCTTTTTCTATTTGTATTTTCTCTTTCATTTCATAAAATACTGGGCTATGTCATATTTTAAATATGATAGGATTTATTGTTTAGTTAAACTCTTTCTTTGAAAAAAATTATAATACTAAAAAAACAAACAAAGATTTGCGTCCATCAACCCTTGGTTTTAAAAGATTTTATATGTTGTTGTGACACATTTTGTCAATCTTCAACTAATGGCTATCTATTGTTATAGATTTTGCGTAGTTCTAATTTGAAAAACAGGTGCTCCCAAGCAGGGCCGTAGAGAGAAAAACAGGGCCCGCGGAAATTAAATACGCGCCCTCATTACATTTTTATTATTTTATTAACCAAATAGTTTAAAATAAATATACATTTTTGGTTTGATAATTTTTTACGCATTATTACAATAATGTTTATCAAAAAGAATGGAAGTATTTATTTAATGTTTAACTTAATACTTAACTTGAAGTATGAATTCAGGAAAAACTTCTCACTCTTATATAAAATGGAAAGGTAAAAACAATGAATTCTAAAAGAATCCATCCATAATTTAAGAATTTCGCATTTATTCAATTCATTATATGGCCATTTAGGTCCTATTGTATGCATAATGATGGATAAAAAAAATCCGATAGTAAAGTTTTATCCATTGCTCTATACAAGAAAAACAGCAGATAAAACAGAGAATAGAACAAAACCCTCGGCTACATTTTTTGTTCTATCGTGATTCATACAAAACAAAAAAAAACAATAACAATAAAAACGATATATCTTCTATCCGCGTCCATACAATCGGCCCTAAATAATAACACAAAAATTAAAATGTTGTATTTCTTTAAAAAAATGTTTACAAGAATTCGGGATTTTTGTGAGCAATTTACCTCAAGTAACTAAGGAAATAATTTGAATTTTTCATTTCAAAGGTATGGTTGGAAATATCTCAGAAAAAAATTCTGTTTTTCTCTTTTACGTGTTTCGGTTGGGATTCGAACTCGTACCTCATCAGTGCCAGAGAAAGGGAGTAGAATCCTTTGGCAGACACGTTGAATTACTACGCCACCAAGGCGACGATATTTGTAAGTTGAAACTTCATCATCAGTTATCTTAATTCCGAATATGTATATTTGAAGTGAATCAACTCATTTACCAATTCTTCTGAAACATCTACCTTGTAAATTGCAACAAATTGCTTTGTACAGCTTATTATTTTCTTCTCTTCTTATGTCGAAAATTTTCACAAAAATGAAAATGTTTTATTTAAATATCTCACTGCTTCGAATCGATGTGTTATGCCTGCTATTACTAAATCTACAATAACTAAGTACGTGTTTCTTTTGAATTCTGTTTCTTGGTCACAAATGTTGAAGTTTTCAGGATCTTCATTTCCATTTCCAGAAAATGTTCTTTGACGGTTTCTTTTTTAATGCTTATCGGCAAAGAATAACCCATTTGAGTAACCCATTTACCACCAATTTACTTTCCCTCAAGATGATATCCCATTGAGGATCTGCAGTCATGCGAGATGACTCTAGATTTTGAACTTCAACATCTATTGTTGTTTGATCAGCTCTTATGAAAAGCTTTCATTATTTTAAACCATATTGATGCTAATCATATACAGGCAAATTTACTTATGGATTTTTTAATTACATTGATGTTTTGATGAGTTTCTGCTGTTAGTTACAGACATTTAAGATTTTCTATAACATTTATTAGTTCTGAAAGAAGTTTTGCAAAAGGTCTAACAGCATCAATTCTAGCTGAGATAGCTTATCTAGTGACTGCGGAATATTTTTCCTTAAAATTTCCCATCGTTTGGGACTGCTGCTAAATAACTTGTAGCATTTTTGTAGCAGAGTTAACTCCACAGAGATTGAGACTGTGATCTCGAAATGGGGAACTGCATATGAGTTTTCACTACAAATTTCAACTTGCGTTCCTTTGGATTCACCTTTCATGTTGCTTGCGTTAATACAACCTTGTCCTTAGAGTATTTTTTCACAATCAACAAAAGTTAAAATTTTTTCTTCAACTACGTAAGTTTTGTTTTTCTGGTCTAAACGAAGTTGAAGCAAAATAAAGTTAGTTTGTTCGCCATGTGAAGAATCAGAATTTGCACAGAACAAGAATAGCATAGTTTTAGCATTTTTTTTCAGCATGAGTTACTGATTCTACATGGCTAGCGCATAGCTGAATGAACTCGTTTTGGTATTCTGGTGATAAAAATAATGAACTTGTAAACGATGCTGAGCTTGCTAGGCAATTCTTCCTTTTTCTTAATGATCATGTAGCAAGGGCTGACTAATAAGCTCTAAAACTCCCAAGAAGTTACCGTTATTATAGACTCACCAACCAAATGGCTATCTCCCCTCAAATCCAAAACCCTTTCACCTAAAAACAAAATAGTATCCAAATTTTTGTTGAAATTTGCCTCCAAATTTTTGTTTGGTTCTCGATTTGATTGCAAAGCAATTTGACGATTGAAAAAGTAACCGTTACTTTAACTTCCATTTTACGCCACTTTGTGTAACAATGAATTTGCACTCGGTTGTGTTCGTATGCCGGTAATCGGTCGTATAATTTTTTCATGATTGATCTTTAGAATATCCTTGAGGATGACAGAGATGAGAACAGTTTCCTTTAATATTCGTGTGAAATAATCGACACGTCAGGCAATAAAAGGCATCTTTATTAGCGCTCCAAAATAACCAATCTCGCGGCTCTATTTCTACTCCGTTTGGTAAACTTTTGAATAGGAGCAACCTAGGAAATGGTTCAATCAAACGATCACGGGAAAACAATGTAGTTATCTTCATGTGCCGTCGACGAATCACATTTTCAGTAGTTTGTGGCTTTATTATTTCATCTTCAAAACTATATAAACATCAAAATTATGGCGAAACTCTATTTGGTTTAGTTGGTTTTCTACTTGCAGTGTACAATCTAAAGAAATCGGGCATTATATTCTAATGTACAAACAGATAAATCTTCTGTTGCTGAGGAAGCTAAAACTAGACTAAACAGCCTGTTGTAGATACCGGCTGGTTGGAACTGAATTAAGATAAAATTTTGAAATCGTTTGCCGTAAAATCTTTATGAATCTTCTATAAAATCCGTTTAATGTGATGGGATACGAACTTTACAATATTGTCCAAATTCACATTTATGTGTTTGAGAATAGAGCCTCTGGCCTTCCAAAAAAAAATTATTTTTGTTTAGTTTGGTTTACTGTTAATTGTTTTTAAATCGAATGATGCTAAATTGACCGCTTTTTATCGTTTTCTAACGTTTGTAATTACAAATGTACGGTTTTAAGGCATCTATTATACGGCCCTTCTTTAAAAAGAAAAACTTCTCTACTAAATCTTTGAGCCATCTTATTTAAATCATCATGTATTTTATTAATGGTCAATTAATGAATATAAATTAATGGTAAATTAGTAAGTACATATATCGATGGCTCCAAAGCATTTACGTGTAACTAGATTGTGGATTGTAAATTGAGAGGAAGCGCAAACACCGATTTATTGTGATTCTAAACAAGCTTGAAAATAAAATTTGTTTATTAATAAATCAAAATAGTACATTATATACCGAGGTGATAAAGTAAATTTTCTACATTGAGGTGGATATTAATTCGCGAGAAACGAAGTTTCGAGCGAATTAAGCACCAAAATGGAGAAAATTTTCTTCACCGAGGTTTATATAATATTTTTTTTACTACTTGATATAAAAAATGCACTAAAACTCTTAATTATTCACAAAATAAAATGTCAATTAATAAGCAAATGGTGAATAAATAAAAATTTTGATTTGGTGAAACATTATTTATCATATCATTGGATTGCGTATTGGATATTTGTTATTCAGGGCTGCTTAGCTAGAAATTTATTTTCAATGAATTTTCTTAAAACTATATAAAAATCACATATGCTTTGCATTAAAAAATATAGCTTTTATTTATTTTTGACATGAAATTGAAAATCTATTCAATATTGTTGAGCCAAATTTAGAATTTTTTTAGTCTACAACTCACAACTAAACTAAATTTCAACAGAATTCTGTTTAACATGAATTAAAATTTCAAATAAACTACTATAGTTGCAAAGAAGTTTTTGCATTCATTCATTATTTTATTTACGAAGGTGCTAAAATACTTATTATTAGGTGTGGGGAATATTATTACTAACCATAGCTGAGAAAAATAACTTTTTTATTCGCCTACATATTAAAGTGTTACTTTATTACTGTGATTTGCGGCTTTAAAGTATCACTTTTCAACTATTTATTTTGTTGTCATAGCTACGTCCAAAAAAGTAAAAAGCATTTGTATTTGTTTAAATTCTATGAAAAATAAAAATTTTTATCAAAGCAACCCTCAAATTCAAAATTTCATTAATCAATTAAAATAGTTGTTATCATTTGTTGTCATAGCTACACAATAATTTGGAAAAAATAATAAATATTTTGTCAACGGTTACTTATTCCACATATTTTTATTTTAAAATTTATGAAAATTAAATTTAATTTTAATTTAGAATAAACAACGTTTCTTAAAATATTTTGCTTGCGGCGAATAAAAAATAGTATATGATGCACGGACGTAAGCTATTTTGGACTTAATGTGGGTGCAAATCTCGGCAAGCGCCTCGATTTGCAAACTCCACATCCGTCCAAAATCTTTAGCTTTACGTCCTAGCATCATAATGTACTATTGGCTTGGGTTTTTGAGTAAATAATTGAAATTTCTCATGCAAGTAGTAAAAAAATAGTTATTTTTTACAAGATTATAAAATTGCACTTTATCTTCGGTAGCGATCTTAGCGTCGAGGCGTCAGCTGAGACGTTAATAAGCATCGAGAAGATAATGAAATTTTATCGTCGTGTGGAATACAACATTTTTTTCTATGGCAATTATTAAAGAAGACCAAAAATGCAGAAATATCAATGATAAACTTAGTTTAAAAGTGTCAGGAAAAAAACGGTTTCACGAAAAAATAAGTATAGGTGGCTTTGATACTTTTTGAGTTTTATAAACAAACAAACAAATAAATTTTTAAATAAAAAATTTAAAATAAATTTGCAAAAACTGAATTTGAAAATCATCTAGTTTGGGTTTGTAAATATGTGCGATATTACAGAAGGAAACTGCCTTCTGATGTGGAAGAGGAGTCTTTAGAGGCAATTCGTAGATTGCCTGAAATTTTGAATTGCCTGAAAAATTACGGATAGTACATAAAAGAGAATATCTGTGCTTTTAAAAATGGAAAAACTTGAAGAATATTAACAGCAAAATACTTTATCTACCCTTGCTGTTAAAGTACTACTTTATCTACCCTTGATGTTAAAGTGCTACTTTTCCCTCTAATTTTAGTTGATAATAGCATGTTTTAACAGTTGCTATAGAAAAAACTATTTTTTTTATTGATAGCAATATTTTTTAAAGCTTGTGTAGAATCGCAATAAATCGTTTTGAGAGCTTTCTTTCCATTTTTATAAAAAGTAGTTACCTACACGTAAATGCTTTGTAGCCGTCCATATTATAAATTTAGTGAAAGATCAAATCCACATATATGCATTAGTTTTGAAAAATAATTTTTCGCTTATATAATATTTTAATTTTGGTCAGAGTCCGGGCGTTTTTGAAAAGCCGGGCCCGGGGTAAATGGTATTGAATAACATTTCTTTACGACGAATGTCTGGTGGTGGTATATTTGATAAAACAGGTAACCAATTCAAAGGTGTTGATTTTATAGCACCAGAAATTAATCTCATTGCACGATTCAGTTGAATATTGATTTTTGGTGTATGAGCACTGTTCATCCAGATTGAAGAACAATATTCAGCTGTAGAATATACTAATCCTAAAGCAGCAGTCCTTAAAACATTTGCGTTTGAACTCCAAGTTGTACCAGCAATTTGTTGTACCAAATTATTTCTTGCACTAACTTTTTTGGCTGTTGCTTCTAAGTGATTTTTAAAAGTCCAAGAACGATCAAAAATTACACCTAGAATTTTTGGATTATGGTTATGTAAAAGAACAACATTCTCAACATTAAAACATAACTCAGATTTTGCCATTTGATTGTTTAAATGAAAAGCACTGACTTCAGTTTTACTTCAATTCGGTTTAAGACCACATTCTTTAAAATAAATCCACATTTTATGTAAATCTTTTTCTATAACTTTTTCACCAAGTTGAAGATCTTTACATTGATAAGCTAAAGTAATATCATCAGCATATTAAAATTTCTGGGAAGTGGTTTTTGGCATGTCATACATGTATAAGCTGAAAAGAATTGGAGCAAGTACTGAACCTTGAGCCAAACCATTGCTTAAAGTTTTCCATTTGCTTTTAGTTTCTTGCATGAAAACCTGAAATTTTCTATTAGAAAGCATATCATTTAAAAGATTTATCAGTTTAAGACAAGGAATAATTGATGCAAATTTCAACAACAATCCATGATGACTAACTGTGTCATAAGCTGATGTAAGATCAACTTGTGTTATCCAAGTTTTCAGATGTTTTTGAAAACCTGATTCGACATATGTAGAAAAATTGAGCATTTGTTCGTTACTGCCACCACGGCATTGATTTTGTTTTGAACCCTTTGTAGTATAAGTCTTTCCAATAGCTTAAAAGGTACACAAAGCAATGCAATTGGGCGATAATGAGATATATCGTCTCCTGTTTTTCCAGGCTTTAGAGTAGTAATAATTTTTGACTTTTTGAAAATTGAAGGAACTTTAGATTTTTTTACAACGTCAGTAAAAAAATTTGCTAGCCATCTCTTGGTACTTAGTCCACAATGTTTTATAAATTCAGGATAAATATTATCAACTCTAGCTGCTTGGCCAACTTCCACATGAGATAAAGCCTTAACAATTTCACCTAAAGAAAACCTTTTTGAGAAAGCATGTTGTTGTTTTAAAGATCTACGTAAATGTTTGAGCTGAAACTTAACTTTTTTAATAGCTCTACTGTTCATGTCAGTTTTCGCTGAATTCAATAGTTTTATTGCAATTTGATTCGGTGTGATGGAAGATGGAGAAACTATTTTTCTTTGTGGATTTGTTTCAAGTTTGCCAACTATAGATCAGGCTTTTCTACTTGAATGTGTAAAATCAAGAGATTCAATTTTTTTTTGCCAAATATTTTTACGATTATCATTCAAACGATTAATTAACATTGAACCCACTTGATTATTGCCATCATTCATGTAACTTTCAAAAAGCGCTTCACAAGTTTTATCCCAACCAGGTACGTATTGCATTCGGTAACCTCTTGGAATTATTTTTTTAGCACAATTGATTACAGATTTAACAAAAGAATCATAACTTTGAACCTTAGAAAGAACATTTTTGAGTTCTTTATCCAATGATTCTGAAAATGCCATCCAATTTGCTTTCTCAAAATTCCATCTTGCAACAAAAATAAAGATTACTGATTTTCTTGAAAAAACTGTTTCTAGCATAGGAGGATTTTCGTGTGGAAATAAGCTCACTTTTTTGGCTTGAAATCAATATTAAACGTAAAAATAAATATTTTGATTCTAAAATAAACAGCGTATTAGGGACATAATAAACTAAGTTTGCACAAAATTGTGTGAACAAAAAATTTTACTGTCGGAGATAAAATTTAAAAACGGAAAATCCTTTTTTTCTCGTTTTTTTCTATTTTCACGGCAAATTTTAGGTTATGTGAAAATATTGCTTGCGTAAAAGTTATAGACCATTTTATTACCTACAACTTTTACTTTAAACTTTTTTCGATAGAAGTTCTAGTTTCGCTGCAAATCGTGAAAAAACTTTTTCTACCCTTTAAAGCTCACCCCATTTCACCCTCATAACTCGGATCACCTTTTATTTATTTTTCCCATCATTTGCGCAATATTTTCTTCCTTATCCAATAGTTTTCATGCTATTACTAACTCTTTCCTTACAAAAAGCTATTTCTACTTTTCTACCAGTAGTGAGTAGAGTCAGATTAAAATAACTTATGAAATACTGGTAAATAATAATATTGTAACGACTCTTCGTTGGTTCTTTTCGATTATTGAGCAAACACGACAGTAAAAAGACAGATCTTTAGTTAACAAAATCTCAAACTTTATTTATCAACCAGTTACAGCAACTTCCAATTTTAATTGCAATAAATTCCAGGGTCTCCAGAAATGCACGATGAACTTAACCGCTTTTCCACAATTTGAATCAATAATACTTGGAATCGTAAAATCTGTATTTACTATTCCACTAAGTTCAAATTCTTTTACTATTAGTACCCAGGCTCAAGTACCACCGATTATTTCTTATACTTTCGAATATTTGTAAAACACTTTTGATTGCAAAATTAAAACTGACTATCTGATATTTTTGTTCGCTTATTTATATCGAAAAATAAATAAATCGAAACTTCTATAATCCACTAGAAATCAATACTACGTAGTCCGTACATCTTGAATAGGCCACACCTGTTTTCATTCATACTTGCATTTGTATTAGCGAACTCAGATTTAATTTATGCAAAATGTATTTGTTAAAGGGAGTTAACTTTTGTTTCATCTTTGCTATAGAATGTAGAAAACATTTAGGCGGAACGTATTGGTTATTTATGATTAAATAAAATTAACCCATTCTGGACGAAGTTTATTACACTGCCCTCCATTTAGTTTTGTTCGTCCCGAACAATATCAGCTATCGCATTGGTGCTGTTACCTTGGTACGGTGCCAACCTTTGCAGATGTATCACTTTCATCTTGGTACGGGGTCCCTTTTGTATGCGGTAGATAACATCATTAATTCGTTTGATTATTTTATATGGACCTTCCCAATCTGGCTGCAGCTTGGGTGATCTTCCCTTAGTTCTTCTGGGGTTGTATAACCATACCAATTCTCCTTCTTGAAAACCGCCACTATTTGCATTTATGTCGTACCTAGTTTTCATTTTCACTGGCAGTCACTGGCAATCTTAATGTGGTCTCGAACCTGCTGATGGATTTTATTCATCTTCTCCCTTAGTTGTACCACATAATCTGTTTTCGTGGATACCAGACCTCCAGGGATGCCAAACTCGATGTCACTAGGAAGATGTAGTTCTCTTCCGAATATGATATTCGCTGGCGTTTCACTTGTCGTATCGTGCACTGCGCTACGATAGGCCATCAAGAATAACGGAAGATCCTTGTCCCAATTTCTTTGGTTGGCTTCTACTACCTTTGACAAATGTTCTTCCATGGTTCGGTTGAATCGTTCTACTATGCCATTCGACTGCGGGTTCATATGTGTAGTTCGTGTTTTTCTAATGTCGAGTGTTCTGCACAGCTCTTCCATCAATTGAGATTCGAAATTCCTTCCCTGGTCCGTATGCAACTCGAGCGGTGTTCCATATCTGCAAATCCATTCATTGACTAACGTTTCAGCGAAAGTAACTGCTTCCTGGTTCGGTATTGCATAAGCTTCCGGCCATTTTGTAAAGTAATCAATGACCACCATGATGTATTTGTTACCTTTTGTAGTTTCCGGAAATGGCCCCGCGATGTCTATAGCAATTCTCTCCATTGGGGCGCCCACATTGTACTGCTGCATCTCTCCTCGAGTTCTAGTCTTTGGTCCTTTGCTCGCCGCACAAGTATCACATCGCCGACACCATTGCTCTACGTCGGTTCGGTACCTTACCCAATAAAACCTCTCCCTTACTTTAGCTAGGGTTTTATTGACTCCCAGGTGTCCTCCAGAAA
The DNA here is from genome assembly GCA_963693315.1 of Diogma glabrata. Lineage (NCBI taxonomy): Eukaryota > Metazoa > Arthropoda > Insecta > Diptera > Cylindrotomidae > Diogma > Diogma glabrata. The sequence continues at coordinate 340,939,484 of OY856186.1, read as the reverse complement.
TACTTCCATGCAGCTTTCCCAGTACCTCTCCCACTCGACTTGATGGTAACACCAGCTGCTCCAACACTTTCTTTCCATCAGCAGACTCCGATTTTCTTTTTAGTATCCCGTTGTCCATAATTAGTGAGTCCCATTGCGCCCAGTAGCATTTCACCTCCGTACTTAAAGGTGCTACCTCTTTCCACTCCGGTCGCCTTCCCTCGCTTTTCCATTTCAATATTGGAGCCATAGCTGGATCCTTTAGCTGCTCTCTTTTAATTGCCTCGGTACACCAATCCTCAGGAGTTTGTAACTTGATTTGGCTCACTGTAATTGCCTCTTTTTTCTCAGTCCTGCTACATGGCTTGTACTCCTCAATACAGGGTCTTCTTGAAAGATTATCAGCGTTACAATGTATCCTTCTCTTCCGGTGTTCGACGCGGCAATCTCATTCCTTTTTGACATCCACTTGCTTGTTTGAAAGGTTCATCAACTGGACCGGAACTACTCCTTCTTTTGCTACTACTAGTGTTTTGCATTCCCGTCTGATGTGCCCTAACTGCCCACAATTCCAGCATCTTACTCTGCTAGATCTTCTTCGTTGATTTCGTTCAGGCTTATCTTCCAACTTTTTGACATGCATGATCACTTCATCAAGAGCTGCTTTTAGTGGCTCTTCAGAAACTTCCATCATACGTACTCTATCTAAGGCTAGCGCTCTTTTTCCAGCTTCCATTTGTAGGGCCAATGCTAAGACTTCCGTAGGTAGTTTCTTCCCGCTTAGATACAGCTGATTTCTCATTTGTACATCTCGAAGAGCATTGATAAATGTATCGGCGGCCAGTTCGTCTCGATGTTCAGCGTTATAGTTCGGGTATGACAGATTAACCAGTCTCACAATGTCAGCCTCTAATTCTTGCAAAGTTTCGCTGACTCCTTGTTTTCGTGTTCTGAGCTGCATGCGATGGAGAGCTTGCATATGACGTTCCCCATATCTTACTTCTAAGGCCTCCATTAGCTTGCTGTCATCACGTTCTGTCGCTGATAGTGTCTGCAAAATTTCAGCAGCAGGTCCCTTCAATGCCAATATAAGTGCGTTTGCTTTTTGCTGATGATCAACCCCAGTCGTTGCTATCTCAAATTGCATCTTAAATATCTGATACGAAGTAGATCCATCAAATACGGGTATTTTCACTCTAGCTGGAGCTGAACTAGTTGATGGATTGATCATGTTACCTGACTTCACTTGCGCTATTTCTTGGCGTAATTCACTTGAAAGTTTGCGTAATTTCTCTTCATGTTCTTTGGTAACTTTCCGCAGCTCCCTTTCCACGTTGTTGATTTTCACCTCTGCGCTGGATATACGTGACTCGATTACTTCACGTAGACTTTCTTGCTTCGCCATCATATCAGCAAATTGTTGTCGTTGCTCTACTTTTTGTTCTGCTGCCAGAACTTTTTGATCTGCTGCCAGTTTCTCTTGTCGGGCCATCAGATTGTTTCCTTGTTTGGCCATCATATCAGCAAATTGTTGTTGTTGCTGTGCCATCATTTCTTTCATCAACACCATCATCGAATCAATTGCTGGGGCATTCTGGACAGGAGATTCCTCCGGCTCTACCTCTATGACCTCTGTGCTTTGGCCTGCTTCTTCTAAAACTTTACGTAGCCGAAATGCAAATTCTGCCTTCGTCCCATGAATTGGAGCATTCCTTTTCTTCAACTCATCCTTCAGCTGGGTCTGGCTGAGATCACTAATATTTACTGTCTTGACCATTGTTTCAATAATCCCACTTCTGACACCACTGTAACGACTCTTCGTTGGTTCTTCTAGATTATTGAGCAAACACGACAGTAAAAAGACAGATCTTTAGTTAACAAAATCTCAAACTTTATTTATCAACCAGTTACAGCAACTTCCAATTTTAATTGCAATAAATTCCAGGGTCTCCAGAAATGCACGATGAACTTAACCGCTTTTCCACAATTTGAATCAATAATACTTGGAATCGTAAAATCTGTATTTACTATTCCACTAAGTTCAAATTCTTTTACTATTAGTACCCAGGCTCAAGTACCACCGATTATTCCTTATACTTTCGAATATTTGTAAAACACTTTTGATTGCAAAATTAAAACTGACTATCTGATATTTTTGTTCGCTTATTTATATCGAAAAATAAATAAATCGAAACTTCTATAATCCACTAGAAATCAATACTAAGTAGTCCGTACATCTTGAATAGGCCACACCTGTTTTCATTCATACTTGCATTTGTATTAGCGAACTCAGATTTAATTTATGCAAAATGTATTTGTTAAAGGGAGTTAACTTTTGTTTCATCTTTGCTATAGAATGTATAAAACATTTAGGCGGAACGTATTGGTTATTTATGATTAAATAAAATTAACCCATTCTGGACGAAGTTTATTACAATATTTTAAATAAATAATAATATAATAAATATATACAATTGATAGATAAAAAAATTAAACTAATAGAAGAAAAGATAATGAGAATAAAAAACAACAATAAAAAATTGTACATTTTGCTACAAGAGATGAAAACGCTGCTTTTTCGTGAGTGGAACTTTGTTCACGAGACGCGTTAGCGTCTAGTGGGGCAATTTCACGAACGTAAAATGTTTTTATCCCGCGTAGGATATACAATTTTTCTATGATAGTAAATATATAAACGATATTTTTATTCGCCAATTTACCATATATTTTGTTGTCATACCTACGTCCAAAAAGTAAAAAACATTTGTATTTGTGTTAATTCTATTAGAAATAGAAATTTTTATCAAATCAACCCTTAAATTCAAAATTTCATATTTCATTAAAATAGTTGTTATCATTTGTTGTCATAGTTATACAATAATTTGGAAAAAATAACAAATATTTTGTCAAAGGTAACTTGTTCCAAATATTTTTATTTCAAAATTTATGCGAATTTATAATTTTAATTTAGAATAAACATTTTCTTTTTAAATATTTTGCTTGCGGCGAATAAAAAATAGTATATGATGCACGGACGTAAGCTATTTTGGTCTTAATGTCGGTGCAAACTCCACATACATCCAAAATCTTTAGCTTTACGTCCTAGCATCATAATGTACTATTATGAGAAATTATTAGACATCGACAAAGTAATTCATTAATTAGTAATTCATATTCTAATTTTTCATGGTTGCTTTGTTTTAAAAAACTTTGTTAAATTATATTAAAATAGCATAGCAACTACAATTTGTTACTCTTTTTGCACTAGAGGGAAAAACCCATTTTCACAGGAGATTACACCTGCTTGAAAATAGACTTTCCACCTGATATCATAGAAAAACATTTTTTTATTTTACTTTATATAATTTTAAATGAGAGCAAAAATGTTGTTGATTAGAACAGAATAAAACTATAACAGCTGTTTTTTATTCTGGAAATGACACACACAATTATGGTTTTAAATAAATAATAGTACATTATGATGCTAGGACGTAAAGCTAAAGATTTTAGCCGGATGCGGAGTTTGCAAATCGAGGCGCTAGCCGAGATTTGCACCCACATTAAGTCCAAAATAGCTTACGTCCGTGCATCATGTACTATTTTTTATTCACCGCAAGCAAAATATTTTAAGAAAAGTTATTTATTCTAAATTAAAATTATAAATTTTCATAAATTTTAAAATAAAAATATGTGGAACAAGTAACCTTTGACATAAATATTTTTCCAAATTATTGTGTAGCTATGACAACAAATGATAACAACTATTTTAATTGGATAATGAAATTTTGAATTTGAGGGTTGCTTTGATAAAAATTTGTATTTTTCATAGAATTTAAACAAATACAAATGCTTTTTACTTTTTTGGACGTAGCTATGACAACAAAATAAATAGTTGAAAAGTGATACTTTAAAGCCGCAAATCACAGTAATAAAGTAACATTTTAATATGTAGGCGAATAAAAAAATATTATAATACATATATTGTAATAGTTGTCGGCAGGATAAACGATTTTTACATGCATAAACTCTCAAAAAGAAAATTAATTTTTAAAACTCAATCAAATTTTATATATACGAATCATTTTTGTATGTTTTTAACTCATGCAACTCACATCTGTTTGTTATCAAATTGAATCTATCTCATAAAAATATACAAATATGTATATCGATTTCGTTAACAACATAGAATGTGCATATAACATTGTAGAAAAAAGTTTTACCCGATTATGTCAATGTGTTTCAATTAATTAAAATTATGCAATTTAGATTTGTTTCTTTCGGCGTCATACTGCTTTGATTTATAATTTTGATTCATTAAAATATTTGTTGTTTTTATAAGTCGAAAACCAAAGAAGTAGATATATATTCAGGATATATAGTACGCGAATAATTGTTTAGAAATTTATGGAAAATTAAAACTAAGTTGGAAAAGTGAGTTAAGTTATATTGACTGAAACTTTTTTCAAGCAATCAAAATTGATTTTGGTTTTTTGTATGAAATTTATTCCATTGTGCCTCTAAACTTGGTCTTAAACATTTTTCATTGGGACTTTGCCTAACCAGCACGAAGGAAAAATAAGAGATTTAGAAGATTTAAAAAAGTTTGGTTGATGTTGTGACAAGTTAGTTTGAAAATGTTTTTTTCTATTTTGCGTCTAAAATAAAGTCATTTCGACACCCAAATGCGTATCGAAATGGCTTTCATTACGATACGCAAAAGTTTTGTCTTTCAAGGTTGGCCACAATGGTCATACAAACGTCAGTGAACATTAAAACGAATAATTATGTAAATAAAATTAATCAGAATATCTAAATTAGTGTTAAATATTTTAATTAATTACAATAATTAGTAATAATAACAAAATTTCAAATTGATTATTTTTAATAAAATACACATTTTTTAAAATTTCAAGACAAAAAATGCAAAATAGAAAAAATAGTATAAAAAACTCGTTTCATAAGACGTTTTATCGCACTTATCCTTTAGAAAACTCCCCGCTGCGCGGGTCGTTTTCTAAACAGATTGCGTGCGATAAAATCGTCGATTATGAAACTAGTTTCTTAATATACTATTAGAGATTGGGAATGTTGTTTTAGGATTTTATTTTTCTTGATGTTTTTTTATATTTTGTAGCATTATTTGGTTTCTACCAATTGCAGAGAAAGAAGGTGCTCATCTGTCCAAAGATGTGCATTTTACACATATCGAATAATTTAAACTGCATTGAGTAGCCACTAGCCACGGATATAGCAATCAAGGTAAATAAATTTAATAGGGTTTTAAGAATTAAACCACAGCCAAGAAACTTTTTGAATGATGTTATATAAAACTATATATTTTTTTTAACCGTAATATTAAAATTTGCGAAATACTTTTTCAACCAAATGACACGAAAAGTAATAGTTATATTAATAAAAATAATGTGCTACTTATTCGTTATAGTTAAAACATATTTTTACTTTTATGCAATTTAACAACAAATAAATAAATGATGAATTTATTAGGAAATGTGTAACGAAAGTGTTTCATTGATGTAAACATTTTTTATTATTTTACTTGAAATATACTTTGTAAATATTTTCCGTTTGATAGTCAAAAAGCCGTTAACCATAAAAATCGAAACATTATATTGGCTATAATTTATTCAAAATAGACGTATAAAAAATGCAACCTACATTGTGTAGATTTTTTTTTTGCATATGTTTATTCACTGACCACAAGCCACTGGCAAAACTGGTGCTTGACACCAAGTACCCAAAATGCTTTGTTGGTTATATCTAGTAAGATGGAGCCCAACACTCAAATCCTAAAGGCAACACAAATGCTATTTAAAGCTGACACTATACCCTTTCAATTCCCGTCAAACAAATTGCGATCGGATGAAAACTCAGACCTTGCGGCCTGCCCAAAGTTAACAACTTTTTTGGGGCATTAAGTGCAAAATGAAATTGTGCAAAAACTATCAGGCCAAATAAAACGTTCTGAAGCTTACTTTTTTCGTTGAGATTGAGCTACAAGATAAAGGGGTCAATTATGTTATAAACAATTATTTGCAAATAACTAAATTCAATTGAAAAATATCGATTTTTAGACATTTTTTCGAAATTTTTCGCAAAAATTTGCAACAAAGCAAATTTATTTTTGTTTTTTTTATTTTAAGTTATAGAAAAACATTTAAGGAACAAAAAAGTTCTATGCACCAGTATCCTAAAGTGCATCATTTACGAGTTATATCGCTTACAAGGAATCAAAAAAAAATTTCCAGCACACTTTGTTGCATAACTCCAGTCCCCAGGTGCTGGGCGAGTGGACTCGGCATGTCCATTATGTGAGTACCCTACTCCAGAGATTAAAATAATTACTGACCTGTTAATTCTATTGGCCTAAGTAGCTTGACGACCATGGCAGTGATAATTTAAAGAAAGGCTGCAAACTTTAAGGCGGTGTGGTTTAAGAAATCTTCTTAGAGTGGCTAAATTTTTCTCCGTCTGCATACTCGACACCAAAGTGGTTAATTAAGATTGGAACGATTGAATCATAGTTTAATATCAACAGAAGAAATCAATGTTTAACTGAACAGTCAAGCTGCATTGGAATTATTAAATGCAGCTGCAAGGACAAGACCGCTTACTGCTGCTATCGCTTACCGCTACTGAACAAGAAAGTCATTAATAAATAACCCAATTTCGATTTTCTAACTAATTTATTTTTAAATTTCAATATATTATACGGTTATATGATTTGAGGAGAAAACTGAACTTGGCTATTTTCGCCCATAAAAATGTAATTAGTTTTGAAAGTCCTTTAAAACGTCCTTCAAAATCCAATCAAATATTAATACTGCAAACACATTTCAGATTAAACCACCAAAACAAAACGAAATACCCTATTAATGTCGCTAAGATCTACGCAGGATCAATATTCTTTATTTCAACGTCTGTTTAACAAAGAAAATACATTTGTTTTAAATGAAAAACGAAAAATAACAATAAAAAAATTATTGATTAATCATCAAAACATAATATCCGTTAAACACTTTAAAATAAGCATTACAGTGAACCGTCATAAATAGACAAATGTTATTTTATGAAACGATTTTAAGTTGCTTGATATTAGGAAATGAAGGTATGATTAATGTGTTGACTATTTGTTTTTATATTTTAAATGCAAATGGTTATTGAACAGATTTTTGTTGGTCGCTACAACTATTGAGGTTTTTCACACAGACGGCTGGCCAGGAACGATTTTTTTTCATAATTTTACATGTTTAAACATAAATAATAAACAAAAATCATAAATTTATTTATTTTGATGAAATTTTATGATTGAAGAATAAAATTGAAAAACAGTTAGCTGCTTAATCACTTGGAAAATTATGTGCATTAACGAAGTGATTCAAACTGTTAGTGCAACGTACATATATTGATCAAAACTCAGCAAATTGAATTATAAAATGTCGCATTTGTCCTTTATATATGTTATGTTGTTATTTGTGACGTGATTACAATTAAAAGTTGATTAATACAACAAATTATTTATTAATGTTCAGTCGATAAATTTGATTGTCAACTCAACGAACATCGATTCATTGAACGATTGAGGGCCGGTTGTACAATTGCAGTTCAGTCGAGATTTAAGCTGAAACTATGCTAAACCTGATATTCTGTTCACTTACGCGTTGAACAATTGCGGTTTAGTCGGGAGTATGAGTTTAAGCCAGAGTTCAAGTTGAGCGCCCAATTTTGTTGGTTCAAGTGCGGTTCAAGAAACTAACCTAACTTGTAACCTAAACTAAGCTCCTAGCGGGTTCTACTAAGCTTTAGCTAAACTGCTATTGTACAACCGGTCCTTAATCATAGTAGTGCTGTGGTGATGGAACATTGTTAAGTTTAATTTTTTATTTATTTGTTTCCGATTTTCTTGAACTCTTGAAAATTAATACGTGTTATTTTATTTTTCACTAGTTTTGACTCAGGTGACTCGAAATCTAGAGACAAAGAATGTTTAAAGTTAAAATGTGCCCGAACGGGTTTACCGATTTTAATAAATTCTTCCCGAGTCGAAATTTAACTACGATTTAAGTAGTAGACATTCTCAAATGAACCTATTTTAGTTTCTTTATTGCATGTAAATAAGAATTTTTCCTAGAACTCTTACAAAGAACTCCCACAAAATCTAAAAACATACCATTTAACATCTAACTAGAATCTCAAAAAATTATTTACAGACTACTTATTCTTAAAACACTACTTTACTCCTAAATAAGCCTGTTTTTCAACACCTTACTTAGTATCTATCATATCCTAAGAACTTAAAAAATCCTCTCAATTCTATCAACGTACAAAATTAACATCTTATTTGAATCTTCAAAAGCTATTTACGATTCCGATCTATTTCGCATCAAAGCCGAACATTTTTATACATGAAGATAGCATTCGTATATTTATGTTCTAAATTGGAGGAAAAAAAATATATGAGTGTGATTTTGTTTGTAAAGGATGCGTCCATTTTTTCGCAATTTTTTTAATGATACAATTTAAAAGACCAAAATTTAGAAATCAAAAAAATTTAAATAATTTAAATAAATAATTTAATTATGTGTAGAAAATAATTCTAATTTTCCATAATTTTCTCAATATTATAATAAATTAAATTAAAAAATCGATAAATCGATAAATCGATATGAAACAAGACAAATAAGAAATATTAAAAAAATATAATAATTTTTTTAAATCACTTAAATTAATTATTGAAAGGGCCTGTTTGTTTAACGAGATTATTTTTATTACATTCACTAAAAAATTTCTTTCGCACTTAATTTTATATGAAAATAAATTAAAATTCAATTAAACGCATGTAAATTATTTCCTAAAATGTTGAATAAAACCAGCCATGTTAGAATATAATATAAAAATACTTTTTATTTTTCTATTCTTATTCTTTCTTTGCTTTTGTTTATTATTATTATCATTAAACAAATTTTGTTTCTCTTCGTTTTTCGTTATTACAGAAAAGACTGAAAGAAAATTTATTTTTAACGCATATTTAACAACTTAAATGGTATTTTTCCCGGTAACTCGCTTTTGCTGGAGGTATGTAGATGGTATTTTTGTATTGAAAATAAATGATACCCAAATACTCTAAATTCTACATAGTAGGATCTGTAGGTTTTAAAGAGTGGTTAAATTTCGACTTGGGTGTTTGCTTTGGTCGTACAAAAATATTATATTTAGTTTTTCAAATATGGCAATTTTGAAAAACACTATTTATACATTTCACATTTTTTTCATATATAATTAAGTAAATTTATTGTGAAATAAAATTATATTTTTAAATAAAATATTTAAAATTGAAGAAATAGAACTGATTTTTTTTATTAATTCTGCGGACAATTTCTAGAAAGTGATTATTTTTTTTCATGAATAACAGTCCACTAGTACGAATTTTAAGCGAATATTACGAGCAGGAGAACCACTTTGTACATGGTCCTTCGAGCCAAATTGAAAACTGAACTGGGAAATTTAAGTGATTAATACTAAAATTGTGAGGAACACGAGGTATTCGAATTTATCAAGGCTTATTTAAAGTGAACGGCAAATCAATAAAAAGAACTAGTTTATATTGTTACGTTTTTCTAACCTTACTTCGAATTGGCCTAACTCACAATTCGATAAACGCAATACCCAAATCTCTTCAGAGTTCAATCACTGATTAGTAAGCACAAACACTAGGTTTTATTAAGTATTCAACAGCTTAATTGTTTAACAACAACAAGAAAACAATACAGCAAACAATATTTCTAACTAGAATATTATTTCAACAGCTTCAGAAACTCCAACGGTTGATTGTAGAAATTTCCATTTTAAACGTTGTACTTTTAAAATAATACACAAATTATTTCTACTTAATAACACTTTATTGCACTTATAATTTTATACAAAATCACTTTTATAATTTTAAATTCACTATCGCAGGTTTAAAAAAACACTAAATAATTACTGCAAGAGGTAATTTGCTTATATACCTTCTGCAATACTTCTAGATAATTCGAGGTCACTTTTTAGAAACCTTGAGCAAATAGTAGAATATTCGACTACTTTACGTTATGCTGATTTGATTCATAAAATCATTCAATTTTATTCATTGTCGACCCAAGTTCTAAGAAGTACAACAACAACACCATTCATTTCATTAGTTTGTTGTAGTATTTTGTTGATTTGATTTTCCTGGAAGTGACCGTAATCGTCTAGATTTTTCTGTAATCGTAACAATATTGTAAAAACAGTAGGGATTCAAAAAACATTATGCAATTGATTTTGTAAAAAGTGAATTATTATAGACAATTTAATAAAAAGACTTTATTAAGAGACATTAAAATCGTTCTAAATTTAATTTAAATTTTCTAATTATCTTTTTATTTTCATTTTTGATTGGCAATAATCTCGGAAGTGAGAGTTTTGAATCGCTTCATCAAGAGACTGAAACACCTCAAAGCACGAGTTGCAAAGTACAGCAAAGAAGCAACAACCGTTTTTGATGTGAGAAGAGACGATAAGCTGATTCGTGACGAACAAGTTGACTATCGAATATGCGAAGGCAATGGACTAAATGAGGCAAACGAAAAACTTATGTGTGAAATTGATGATTTATTCTCTGAGGTAAAGGATAACTTGGCACAATGGACGACATATTTTGAACGCAAAAAAGAATCGGATCTAGTCGCGAACAATACATCCATGCAGGAGCTAATAAACAGGTTCAAAAACAATTTATTAGGGACATGAAAAACGTGAAGACAGCTCTTGAATTTGAAGTTAAGCTGCCACGTCCCGACATTCTAAAATTCTGAGGCAATTATGAAACACTTTTTCTGGCGTTCAAAAACATGTTTGAAGCTACCATCCATAACAAAACATTCCAAATACTCACAAGTTTCATCACCTTAAAAGTTTATTGACCGAAGATGCTCGTCAATTGATAATGCATATCGACATTACAGAAGAAAATTATGAAGAAACATGGGAAAGAATAAAAATCGCCATACGATAAAAAGCGACAAATTATCAACATGTTTATAAACATGTTCTTTGATTTGCCGAATGTTGTTCCATGGTTCTGCAAAGTTACTACATCAATTGAATGACGTTTCCGATCAGATTCTGAGAGGTTTGAAGGCACTTAATGATCCTAAATCAAAACTAAGGGACCTTTGGCTAATTAGCATATTGATGAGGAAAATGGATGATGAATCAAGAAGAATGTGAGCGATGATTTTACTTCCATAGAACAGTTTTCACAGTTTTTGACTGAAAGATGCGATGAATTGGAGTCTTATAACCCTTAGTTAGGAGTCTTAGAAACAACAATCTATATAAACAATGTGCAAAGGCGACCACTTCATATCGAACTGTGAAAAACTCTTGGCATTAAATGTGAATGATCGACGTTGGGTCGCGGCACATGCAAGGTTGTGTTTTAATCGTTTGAGCACGAGACATCAAGCAAACAGATGCAAAAGCACCCGTAAATGCTCAGAGTACAACAGAAAACACCACAAACTATTGCACACGAACACACATCCAGCAGAAGCTTTTTTAGCATCATCTTCCACAACCGCCATGCAATCCACTTCTACTGAAGATGACAACCTATAACATGGGCGAATGATAGCAGAGGATGCAATTCACTGATTGGCATCAATGTAGAGTTTTGTTAGATTCCGGCTCAGAATCATCGTTCATAAGTGAAAACCTTGCGAATAGATTAAAGCTGAAACGTGAGAAGGCCAATATTATAGTTGAGGGACTGACGGGGCAAGAAACTTGTAAGGGATATGTAAATTTTAAACTGAAATCACGCTTTAATCAGAATTATGAGTTGGAAATCAAGGTTCTTATAATTAAATGACTACCAGAGAACATTCCAAGTATAGAGAGGCAGTTCAATCAACAAGCGAGCGAGTTTGTGAAGAAATTCTGAGAAAACGTAGCTAATCCGAAATTTAATGTTTGATGGTCCTGGTCCTTTGATGTATTGAAGAAGAATGTGTTGAATTCTAATGGTTTGACAGTTCATATGATTCTATTTTTGGCTGGATATTTACTGGTGGTGAGATGCAACCCAGTGATGACGTTATACCAAAGACAACTGTTATGCATACCTTTAATTTGGAAGAGAGTTTAAGAAAATTTTGGGAGATCGAAGAAGTTGCTGTGTGCAGTTCATTATCGATTGAAGAACAACAATGTGAAAAAATGTATGCTGAAACTACAACCAGAGACAAGTGTGGCAGTTTGTGGTTCATTTCGTGCCGATGCGCCAGTGCTCGGCAATTCACACCGAATGGCATTACAATGATTGAATAATTTAGAAAAGAAGCTGCAACGAAACGATGAATTGCGAAGCGCCTACAATGATGTGATTAATAATTATCTGAAATATGAATACCTGGTAAACGTACCTGAAACCCAGAGCTACTATTTGCCACATCATGTGCTGTGTTCAAAGCGGGTAGCTCTACAACGAATGCTCGCGTTGTTTTTTACGGTTCGGCAAAGACCTCGACTGGAGTGTCTCTAAATCAAAAGATGTATGTGGGTGCAACACTGCGATTATTGCGAGCAGGAGAACCACTTTGTACAGATACAATTTAAATGAAAAAAAAATCAGAAATCAAAAAAAAATGTTTATGTATTTGGCTTACATATAAAAAATAATATTAATTTTCCACAATTTTCTTAATATTATAAAAATATAATTATATTAGTAAACTGAGATAAAAGAAAAACAAACAAAATATATTAAATAAATATAATAATTTTTTGGAATTACTCAAATTAATTGTTCAAAAAGCCCGTTTGTTTTTTTGTGTATATTTTTATTAACCTTCACAAAAAAATTTCTTTCGCACATAATTTAAGATGAAAATAAAATAAAATTCATCAATTATCAATTCGAAAGTCATATTATCTTATTAAAAGTTAAATGAAATCAGTAATTTTAGAAAATGTTGAACTATTTTCTCAGTCTTCATTTTTTTATTTGTTTATTATTCTTATCATTGAATAAATATAATTTATTTTATTATTCTTATCATTAATTAAATAATAGATGCTCGTTTTGCTTCGTATTTTATTATTCGTGAAATAGGCGGCTAACATTTGTGTGCAAATGTGTGCTAAGGTGTTTTACGACTTGTGCACGACATGGTACATATCATGTGCATGATATGTATTATGCCTAATTTTGCACAATTAATGTTTTCAAAATTGTTTCACGAGTTTGCTAATTTTGTATCGATATTTTTAGTAAATTACAATTATTGATACAAAAATATAAATACTATTGTTTTTCTTTTAGTTAAGTGTTGTTTGCAGTTGAAAACAGAAAACGAATTAATTTACACAAAGGATGAGCTTGGAAATTGTGAAGATGAGAAGCCATTAAGGACAATGTATTTTGGTTCTCACCTACCTATTGCAATCAATTAAAACACATATTATACCATTACGATTGTGCGATTACGGAATAAAACAAACTACTGTAAGTGCTCTTCCCTGCGCTGAAAATGATAAATCGGCTTCGAAAACTATGACAAATATGATCTTCGAAAGTTGTGATCTTTCATCAAGAACCAAGAAAGATGATTGAAAGTTGCACTTCAAATAACGTTAAAAGCCTTAATAATCAAAATCGATTGCAAAAGTAAACGACGAGTATGACGACTGTTTAAAACAACCTGAATCACATTAGCACAATAGAACTCGAACTCAGCTCGAGAAAATTCTTTAAAATATGGTAAATGATTATTAGATAAGTTTTCCTTCAATGCAATTGTTGCATTGTCAAGGCTGTTTATTGCAATAATTATGATTATTTTTCATAAACTATAAAATAGTTTCAAGCACAGAATATAAGTCAAAAAGTGCAAGTCACGTTTTCACAATTGCAGAAACTTCTAGTTAATCATATTGCTGCAAATATAAAAACAACATATATTGTAAAAATAAACGACATATGATTAACGAACCATAATATATGTACATATTTAATGTCATGAGAAAAAACAAAACCAACTCTTGTAATCCATTGTGTTCCAACTCTTTCGTTTTTACCTGTGTTTCATAATAGATTCGTGTTTTGGTTTTTTCATTTTATTTATTTGTGATTTGCTAATAAACATAAATATAATAGTGTAAAAAAGGTTGATTTAATTTTTTTCACATTGATTATGAAAATTAGGTTCGGCTTATTAATAAATGGAATTTAATTCAAACAAAGATAAAAAACAAAGATTAATTATATTATTTTATCAGTATCAAAGTTTTATTATCTATTTATTTAAATAAATAAACAAAATCAAAATTCGTTTCATTGTTTTTTCCTAATTTTTTGTTTAAATTTTGAAATTGCATCGGAATGTTTTTTAGCAGTTTTCATTTGAATTATTTACAAAATGTTCTAAGCTGATGATGACATATGGTAAGTTGATGGTGGAGTTTTAAATAAATACATTAATCATATTGAATTAATTTCTCAATGATAATATCCATGACCAATAGCTAACGGGGCAGCGTGTGCACCATAGCTGAGAGCACCATGATATGCTGGAGCATAGGCTACTGGAGCGGCATGTGCGTATGTTGGGGCATGATAAGCGGCAATTGGTGCAGCATAAGCAACTGGAGCTTTAACTGAGACCTAAAAGTTAAAAAAAAAATACAGTTTAATACGAAATGAATTGAAATTTGATTTTAATTCTTACTTTGTATGTATTTGCGTATGATGTTGCAATTGGAGCAGCATAGGCGGCTTTAACTACTGGAGCAGTATAGGCAACTGGTGCTACTGTCTTTACTACTGGTGCGGAATATGCAATTGGTGCACTGTAGGCATGTGCATATGAAGCAACTGGAGCATGTGCATATGAAGCGATTGGTGCATGTGCATATGTAGCAATAGGAGCATGAGCGTAAGATGCACCATAACCTAATCCTCCAGCACTATAACCTAATCCTCCAATATAGCCAGCTGAAACTGTGGCGAAGAAAACTGATAGTAAGACCTTAAAAATAAAGATAATTTAGCTTAGTCTTTTATCGTCGTATTAATCCATGTAACATTATAAATGAATACTTACGAATTTGAACATTTTTATTGTGTGTTATTAGTTTTTCTTGATTAAATGAGATATAAAGTTTGAATGATTTCTTACAGTCCTGTCTATACTATTTATACAAGATTAATATTTTTAAATATCCGCCCAAATTTAAATAGAAGGGGATCCCTTCTCTGATATTTTTCTTATTTACAAATTTTTTTTCATGCAATTTTTTTCTTCATCTATTTTCTCGTCATTGATGTATTTTTTTATTATTTTAATGATTAAATATAGTTCAATTTTACTAACTTGAACGACCTCGCCTTTTTCATACATGTTCAGATAATTGTTCAGATAATATTGTCCACTAGTTGGAATCAAATTATTTAATTATATCAAAAAACACGATTAACGTAATTACAGATTTAATACTTAGAGGTGAATTTAAGTTTAATAACTTTTTTGAGACAGTTTAGAGGCTTTGCTCGAACAATAAAGTTATTAAAATTTGTTTATTTTCATTATGTTTGGTGGTTGGGCTCAGATAAATTTTATTTTGATTAACTTACATCTTTAATATAGGCAGAATAAAAATTTGGTTTACACAGTTCCTTTAGTTTTATGTTTTGTTTAATTGTTTATGTAAAAATGTTGTTTATAGTTTATTGTGTGTGCTTTGGTTTTGTTTTAAATAAATTCGTATAGCAATGCGAAGCTTAATTACGGAAATTAGTCAATATTAATAAGGATTTATGATGTCTGTATAAAACTTTATATATTGTGTTGAATCTTAAACCTAAGTGTAAAATATAAATATTTGAACAAACGCTTTGGTTTTGCACTTTTGTTAAGGTGCTCGATCTGTTGTGTGCCGAGTAAAAAGTTATAGCGACATGGAAAAGCTAAAACCATGTCAAAAACTAGATTTCAGTATCAAACAGATACTTTGATAAGATAAACCTTTGAAAAAGTTTTCAACAACTACCTAAAAGACTATACACTAGTTTTAAATTAAAGCTAAGCTACTGTCAATATATTTTGATTGCTGAAATTAAAATTTTACTGACAAAAAATTAAACAACTTAGAGGAGTTTTGATTTAAAGTTTTTTATGCTTGAATTTTGTTATATAATTAATAAACTCAGGGACTTCTAGCTTCTTCTAAAAAAAGCTTTCCTTTTTGAATTCGATGTTCTATGTCAGGTCTAAAATCCTCAATCAAACCAGCATTTATTGAGTATAGTTCCAACATGTGAAATATTTTTCTCCAAAAAATCTTCGAAATTACGAGAAATCAAAAATTCGGTTGTTTGTTTCTCTACACTAGCTGAAGAAAAACGTGTTCTAGAGCGAGTTGTGAAATCTTACAAAGTGAAAAACGAACATCAAAAAAATGATGAGGTATTAGAATTATAATCGGAGTAACACTCGATTTGTAAATATGACATATTTTAGAGTAATCATAAAACGATTTGAAAAAAAAAAAATGAAACTTAATTGCTCTTTGACCCTAGCGCCTTCTTTAAAAAAGTTTTTTTAAGATTTAATTTTAAAATTGATTAAATAAACGTTTAATTAATTTTTTTTTTCAAAACATTAACTAATCACCTACTAAAAAAAAAATTGTTGAAATCGGCATAGCTGTTTTTGTGCAATTTAATTTCAAAATTACCTCGGATGGTCAAATTTTTCATGCATGTTGGCGTGCCACCATGCTTGAACTATGCACTTTAAAAAAATTCTAAAACAAGCAGTACTTTTTATTTTGTCCGTACTACTTATATGACTTCTTTTACGCTGAACAAAGTAATCCTTTCAATCCTGCATTCAAAGCATTAACGGAATTAACAAGCCTTTCGATGATCACTTAATGAGTAATAAAATAATAATTTCACTGATGATTGATGAATAACAAAACATGACTATGGAAATTTCGCCAACGCTTTGGCGATCGTGAGAAGAAATTGTAAATGGCTTAGATGGTTGAAAAAAAAAACTAATAATTTCACTTGCTCCTTATAGTGCATCAAAAACGTCTAAATTTAAAAATTGACAAATGCATGAAACAAATAATCCTTTTGGAATGTTATTTGCAATATGAGACAAAACATCGTTTCTTTATACAAAAAGCCCAGTTATCCAGAATGCTGGGGGATTAGAGCATGCCGGATAATCGAAAATTCCGGATAATTGAATGTAAATGAAATTTTAGGACGATTTTATATTATAATACTTCATATAAATATTTTGCTAGAATTTTCTTCATAATATTTTCAAATAAAATACTAGAAACTTATTTTTGTATGTGTATTTCAAGTTGTTTATAACACAGATTGCAAACAATATTTGATACAAATACAAAAATAAGAAAATGAAATAAATAATAAGAATATTTTAAATAATTTAAAAGTTAAACCAAAATATATTTCTTGTGAATTTCCAAACAAAAACAACATCTTGCAAGTGAAAGAGGAAAAAATTCAAAAATTTAAAATTCCGGTTAACTGAATATTCGGTTAATTGAATGTCGGATAAACGGACTTTTACTGTACCACGAATAGTGGCTCCAAAGTGGTAGTCTTGACCACGGAGATTAATTTATTATACAAAAAACTTAAAATTTGCTCGGTTACCTTTGCTCCGGTTGCATCCAAGATGTTAATAAATTCCAACAAACTTTCTTTAATTTGCACATTAGCATAATTAAATTTCAGATTTTGTAATCTGGACGCAACGCAGAACATTTGACATCTGTTTTTTATGGCTTGCATCAGGCGTTCAGTCAACAATAACATGAAAAATACAATGCATTGGTGACCATTTCCAAAATTTTATCCTTTGTTTTGTTGCTTTAACGATCTTTAAAATAATTTCTTGCTGAATATTTTGTCTCAAGTAAAGAGGATTTTCTGCTGAACGTTTAAAATGTTTCTCTAGTACCCGATCAAACTGTGAAAAAAAATAAAACAAAATACAAAATTTACCATTATTTTTGGTAAATATAGTCTGTCGGAACCAGAACACTCTAATTGCAATATTTTTTGAAGCCATCATTAATATACACTATTTGCTGGATTTCATTTACATGGTTTACTTCACTCAAGATTAATTTATTAGCAAGATAATCAACGGCTTGACTACAAGACTTTTTTAGCTCAAGACGATTGATTTTTAATGGTAAATAAAATGCTCAGTAGTTAGTTCATGTTTTTCTAGAATCGTTGTCATATTATCTCAATCATTTGTGGCAATTTTAATATTAGTAAATACTTTGGAACAAAAACAAAATAATTGGTGTTTTTTCGATAAGCCAGGTTCTATCTAGTGATCCAATATTTACTGTATTGCCGTTTATAAATGCATTTTATTAAAAAAATAAGCACGTGCATATATACTTATACTATATTTTGGATACTGATTATAATTTTAGCTTATAATAGACCTTCGAAAATTATTTTTTGAATTCTGGAAATTTCATGGTCAATCAGATATGTTATAAAAATCATTACAGATAGATACACTCTCACCATTTGTTTCTATTTCATCAACCTAGTGAACTGTACTGTACTAGCATTTATTTCCACATCAACAATAATTTCGTCAGTTTCAGAGACAGACCTCTCATCAGAAACCATATCTGCATCGTACTCACACCCATGTTCATTCTGTCAACCGTCTTATCAGAGTCGTATTTTTTTGTCTATCTTGCAGAAAAACTGTGCCGCATTTTATGATTAAATATTTTCTTCGACAACCAGGAAATTTTTAACAATTAATTTCTGATTTTTCCTATTTCAAAATTCATTATAAGTTTTAAATTTTTTTCCAAAGTTTGAAAATGAAAACTGCCAATACTTTTATGTGTTGTGGAGATGCATTCAACAAAATGTTTTTTTGCTCTCTCTCACTCTCTGGCGTTTACATCCCATGGAGGGATTTTGCCGTCTGTGCAATCAGCTTCCAATTATCTCGTTCCATGACCAGTTGACCCCAGTTTCGACTTCCTATATCACGAAGGTCTTGGATGATGTCATCACACCAGCGTTGTCTAGGTCTTTCTCTTCGACGAACACCAGCTGGTTGTTGTTGGGACGTTTTTTTTATCATTCTATCTAAGGGAGGCCTTTCTTTATGACCAAACCATCTAATCCGGTTAGATTTAATGAATCCTATTACATCGCAGCCTTCAAGAAGCTGTCTGATTTCATGATTTTACATGGACCATAAATTGTTCGTATGACCTTCCTCTCGAATGTTGACAAAATTCTACAATCGGAGGAAGTCAGTGTCGAGCTTTCATTTCCAAATGTAAGCACAGGTCAGATTAATGCTTTGTAAAGTGTGAGTTTGCACGACTGCGAAAGATGTTTTAATCGCAAAAGTTTTGAGTATGCGTAGAAAACTCTGTATGTAGCAGAGACGACACGGGCTTTGATATCTGCCTGCATGTTATTTGAAGATATGTTATTACAGACCCGAGGTATTTCAGGTTTTCTGCGTTCCACTTAATAGTCGCCAGTATTAAGATTGCCGGGAGGTATATGTTCCTGGATGTTGTTAAAAGTTTAGTCTTGCCGGTATTGATGTATAATCCAAGTCGTTTAGCATTACTTTCAAGATGAGGGAGACTATCCCTAATATCGCTTGGTCGCTATAAGCGCAATATCGTCGGCATAGCCAAGAGTTTGACTAGATTTGTGAAGTATGCAGCTTTGTGCATTTTGTGATTTTGTATAAATCTTTTGTTAGATTCCGAGCATTGGCAAAGATTCTTTCGAATTTCCATTAGCTGCATGTTGGTTGATGTTTTCGACACAGCTCTTCAAGTGTTCGCGTTTCCTTTTCCGTTGGAGTTTCGCTGAGGCTTTTCTGGCGCATAGATAATCAGAATGGAAGATTCGGGTGTTCCTTGTTAACCATTTTTCTCGCAGTGTTTGTTTGTGCTCAACGCTTTTGCGGCATTCGTCATCAAACCATTCGTTACGTGATATCGGTGGTCGTTTTCCGATTGTAGTTTGTGCTGCGGATATAATGGTTGATTGAGGCGTTTGCCATTCTTGTTGTATGTTTAATGGCATTTCAGACGGCATTACATGCTCTCCTATGTGTTGCGTTAGTATTTCCAGATATCTATTCAGCGTTTCCGCTGATTGAATTTATTGTATAAAAATTTTGTTTTAGTTTATTTTGCCTACTATGATTTTATCAATAATATGCCAATAAATATTAAACATAGTATATTTTCATTATAACATTCATTTTTATAATATATATTTACTTAATTGTTGTGAATAAAATAGTATACAAACCTCAGTGGAAATTGTCATTTCTGTCTCGAGATTAAGTTAACCTTGGCGCTACGCGCCTCGGTTAACTGTATTTTCTCTCGACAGAAATGACATATTTTCCACCTCGGTACGTAATATACTATTTAAAACAACTTTATGAAAATTATAGTGAATATATACTAAATAAAATAAAAAACGCGAATAAAAATCTCCATATTACTTAATTATCTCCGTCAAAAATTCCTGAAAATCACTTAATTTCTCTGCCGTTACAGATGACTATCCTTTCAAGGCGTTTATCTCAAAACTGTTTTTTTTATTCATTCGCTTTTGCAACAACCAAGGTTAGCCGTAGCCGATTTTGAGAATTTTAATTTTTACTATTTTTTGAGACTGCTTCAACACAAAAAATAGCCCTTTTGTGAAAAAAACAGCTACGAACAACGATTACTACTTTCATAATAGCTATTTATCACTAAGTTTACACCATGGTAGTATAATAGAATAATAGCAAATTGCTATTAAACTATTATGGTGTAAACGGATAGAATAATACCTTTTTACTTTGACAGATAGTTATTTGATATTTTGCTTTTGATCGATAGTTATAAAATAGTATATTCAAAAAAATTGTAACGGTCAAAACGTTAAATGTAAAAGACAATTTCATGCGATTGTAAAAACGTGCAGCATCAAAATCTCTCAAAATTTAGTTTTAATTTTAAATTAATATTAGTTTATAATTTTTTGTTGAAATACTTTTCGAATGATAAGATTTTATATTCAAATTTGAAATACGTTAGCCGTATTCTATCTGTCAATATTATTCTGAGCGTTTATACCACAGATAGAATAATACTATTTTGTGGTATAAACGCCCAATGTATCGATAGTTTAATAGCAAAAAACTATTATTCTATTAAACTATCGGTGGTATAAACTTGGTATATGTATTAAGAGCGTAAAGTAGGTCTTTTTTGCTTAAGAGATACTTTATGCCCGAATAACATGCAAGATTTTTTTGTACGAGTTTGCTTCTGTATTAGATGCATAAATTAAAATACAATTTACACAAGCTAGTTAAACATTTTTTTAAAAATTGTTTAATCCAAGTAGCTTTTCATTTGATTTATTTTCCTAAATTTCTATAGCAACCAATTTTTTTCAAATTTCTATATTAATTTATTTAAAACATTTTGTTTTTCAGTTATGTTTGATTTATCGTCTTGCTAAGTATACATATTTGTACAATATTTTTTGAGAAAATCGTTAAATTTAAGTAATCTTTTGTTTTTATTTTTTGTTCTTAAATTTCTTTAGTAACCAATTTATTTAATTTTAATTGTTTAATTATTTAATGACTAACAAACCGAAAATGCTTAGATTAATGTAAATATATGTATGTATTTTTTTTCGTACTTTCGTACGAAACTTTCACTATTTTTCCAGCAACATATATTTTTTTGTTTATGGTATGGTATCTTTATGGTATCTACAAAAGTCAGTTTTATTCCTTTTGATTGTTTTTTCAAACCTAACTGCATTGACACTACATTTTGTTTATTTCCAAGAACCTCTACATTACGAAAAAAATTCACAATATTATCTGGTGCTGCTTAACCGGTGGATATAGTAAATAAAAAATATTTGCCCAAATCATTGGAAAATGGGTTGTTCTGTCTAATATGTGCTATTAAATTATGACGCTGTAAGGAATACTTCTTGATTCTGTTTGTTTCAAGATCAGCAGTAATATCTTGACTTCTTCGTAAGCCTGTTTCTGCCCTTACATGACTAATAATTTCAGTTACGAATACTATGGCTTTTACACCAACGTTGACGTGCTGAAATTGCTGAAAAATAAGAATTAATTAATTTAATATAGATATCATGTAAAATTGTGGAGTTTTGCCATATTGCCATTGAGAGTTATGATTTTATTTTCATAAAGAAAATTTTCGAAATGGAGTATTTGCAAAGCTAGTGATAGAAATGATAGTAATCTTTTGCAACGATTAAAATGTTTGCCTGCAATACAACAATTCATGGATCCACTTGTCAGCAATTCTGCATTTACCATCACATCTGTTATTCCACAACTGTCGATAAGCTTGCCTATCGCTTTGAAGTACGCCATCATAATATGAAAAGAACCAAAATGAATGAATTTAAGGGTTTATTTGATAAAAATTTCTATTTTTTATAGAATTTTAATAATTACACATGTTTTTTACTTCTTTGGACTTAGCTATGACAACAAAATATATGGTTAAAAAGTGACACTTTAAGGTCGCAAATCACAGTTATAAAGTAACACTTTAATAAATATATTTTTTATTCGCCTACATATTAGAGTGTTACTTTATTCCTGTGCTTTGCGGCCTTGGAGTATCACTTTTTAACTTTTGTTGTCATAGTAACGTCCATAAAGTAAAAAAACATTTGTATTTGTTTAAATTCTATAAAAAATAGAAATTTTTATCAGAGCAACCGTTCAATTCAAAATTTCATAATCCAATTTGTTATCTCTTGTTGTCATAGTAATACGATTTGTTTGACCAAAAATAACAAATATTTTGGTCAAAGGTAGCTTGTTCAACAACATATTTTTATTTCAAAATTTGTAAAATTTTTTATTTTGATTTATATTAATAGTACATTATTTATTTAGGAGCTAAAGTGATACTTTTTGTGTTGAGTCTATAGTTATAGTACAATTATAGGCGATACACAAAAAGTCACTTTAGATCCGAATTAAATACACTATTTCGGCAAACGTTTAAATTTTTTATAAATATGAAATTAATACATCAACATTTTTATAAATATGAATTTTTAGCGTCATAATTACTTCCAGAAAAGAGCCTTTTCAAAATTTCATAATCCAATTGAAATAGTTGTTATTTTGTTGACATGGTTATACAATAATTCAAAATTCATAATCCAATGAGAATCAACTTATTTTTTTGTTGTCATAGTTATACAATTTGTTTGAAAAAACAACAAAATAACTTATGCTACTTTACAGCCGCCGTAGTATAAAATAAAAATGGCGTTACTTCTGCAGCCGCAGTCAAAAAAGTAAGACTTTAACTAACTCCCTAGCGGCAGTAAAGTTAAATTTTACAGCCGTTTGCCGAAAAACAATTTTTTTAAATATTTTGCTTGCTGCGAATAAAAAGTAGTATATGATGCACGGACGTAAGCCACTTTGAACTTAATGTTGGTGCAAATCTCGGCTGGCGAGATTCTACGAGATCCTTGCTTCACAGACGTTTAAAAACCTTAGCCTTACGTCCTTGCATCATAATGTACTATTTCGAAAAAGAAATCAAATTTCCATTTCTTTTCAACAGAATACAAAAAACTGTTTCAATTTCTCGGACATTTGAAAAAGCAGATTCATCAAAACCAATTTTTTATGTTAAGATCATTCAAAATCACTGCGAATGCTAATTGATGAAAATGTTATTTAATATTTATACATAAGCAGGCGAGTTTTAGATGGAAATGCAAGTACTTAAACGCATGTAACCGCACATTTCAATAAATTCTTTAAATTTTCGTTTTTTTTATGTGAAAATAAATAAAAATAATAAGTCAAATAGTTTGATCAGGGATTCACACATTTATTTATACTCAACATTTGTAATGTTTATTTCCTCAGCTGACGGTCTTACCCCCAAAATATCTGCA
This sequence comes from Diogma glabrata, assembly GCA_963693315.1. Taxonomy (NCBI): domain Eukaryota; kingdom Metazoa; phylum Arthropoda; class Insecta; order Diptera; family Cylindrotomidae; genus Diogma; species Diogma glabrata. The sequence goes on along the minus strand of OY856186.1, from coordinate 340,915,420 downwards.
GCTAATTGTTGCTTTTATAATTTTAATAGTATTATAAGTCATCTGTATGAATTTCATCTGGCATCAAATGACTTGACCCTATTTTGATACAGATATATACGTAGCTCACAGATAATCAGCCAAGCAGCTGATCACTTTTTTTTCAATTGTTATAGTGTAAACATGCATCATATAAATTTTTAAGCGGCATCAAATGACTCTCGGAATTCGATTTTCTTACCAGCTTAAAACTGACCCCCCCCCCCCCCCACCCCGCTGGAGGCAATTAATTATAATTAATAAAAATTAACCGGCATCCCGGATTAAAAGTCTTGGATAAGCGATATAAAAACCCATCCACAAAAACCGGGGCGTTATGAGAGGGTATTATGAATTCATAACGCCCGCCATTAAGTCTCTGAAAAGCTAAATAAAATTATTTTTACTGTAGTTTTGTCTACAAAATGTAAATAGTTTTTATGTTCAACTTAAGCTAGTAAAATATTTTTACAGTTGTTTAAAAATGTTTAGCAACATTTTTACTTATTAAATGTTCATATGGTTTTCAAAAACTAAAGCCGCAACTAGACTATTGCAGAACTCTGCAATATTTCTGCAATAGTCGTGCAACGGTAGTGTGTAAAATATTCATTGCAGAAAAGTTGGCAATAAACTCATTGCAAAACAATGCAATGTTTTGCAATGAGTTCATTGCCAAACTTTTTTGCAATGAATATTTTACATACTACCATTGCAGAAATATCGCAGAGTTCTGCAATAGTCTAATTGCGGCTTAACAAATTATTTTAAACGTCATACAATGTTTTAGTCATACTGGAAGTTGTTCAAACCTAACATCACTGAGTTATATCAATCAAACTAAGGTGAAACAAAGTTAGAGGCGATTGAACGTTAGCACGGTCCTCAAGTTGCGTTCAAATTAATTTGCACTGAATTAAATTAAACAGAATGTTCACGATCTTGCATTGATCCAGGAACTGGGATCAGACAGCAAAATAATAAAAGGGTACATCGAGTTTGACTGATCTTTTCCTCAGGTGTGTCAAGGAATTATTTTTGAAAAAAACGCCCGATAGTATTATCGTTAACTGAATTTCTCTAACAACCACGGTGCAGATAGAAATCTATCTTTCTCCAGGCGGATTTTGTAAACTACATACAACCCGACAGATCAGGACAAATTTGAAACCAGAAATCTCATTAGGCTTTGCAGTATTAACGATTATAATCGCAAAATATCGTGTGAAGTTAATGTTCATCACACAGTGTGAGGAAGTAGTAAAGTAACATCAACAAAAAAGGGGAACAATCGCTTCATTCTTTATACACAAACAATATGTTTATTCTAAACAAAAGCTGTGAGCCTATCATAGCTTTTACATCTGATCCCGCATATAATTGCAATAATCAAATCTTTTCCAGAAAACTTCTTAGAAACGTTCTCTATTTAGTATTTAGTAAGCTTCACCGAGCTTCGACCAATCGAAACCAAGATAGTCAACGGATTTCATTAAATTCTACAAAAATATTATGTTAGACAATTTATCCCCACGATGATTTAAACTTTGCATTTTAGGATAGAGAAGCAAAACTAGAACAAATAAATCTAAGGCCCAGAACAAATTTTTTATAGCCACTGATCTCAACGGCAAATTTTAGCAGAGTTTTACTTCTAATAGTCCCTGGGCCCACGCCAATTTCATGTAATGATTACCACATATTTTATACTTCGTGAGGTGCTTGTCCTTGAAGAGCCGGAAAACTTTTGCTCTGCGATTTTCTTCAGATCGGCCGCTTTTTCGTTCGGCACACTCAGAAAAAAGAGATAGCTTATTAAACGTAAAATAAATGTAAATTTAACTGAAAATGATGTACGAATTGAGCCAGCGGAGGCATAAGTAATTTAAACAAAATTGACTAAGTAAAATCTACTTAAAAGCGTGTAAAAAGGTTATTTTTTAATTTAAGCAGTGCAAAACAAATTTTACGTAGACCACAAGTAAATATTTAAAAATATATGTAGCCCTAACGTAGTGTTATGTAATTTCACTATTAGCACATTAACTATTTGCTACGTAAAACAGACAGGGTGATATGTAAAAATTGAACTATTTAGCGATTAAAAGTTGAATAAAATCTTGCTAGTTGGTCGACTTAATAAATCTTGTTAGTTGGTCGACTTAATTATTTTTTTAGTAGACTAATATTTTCTTTCCTCTGACCAGCTAAACATTGCACTATTGAATAATCTGGACAACTTTGTCAATACAAGGCAGAACAAACAGCGTTAAAAAATATTGTGCCACTAAGATGTCTTGTCGTTTCCTTTATTATTATTATTCCGTTCCGTTATATATCCCGACAACTTATATTATAAACTTGGGTGGTACAGGACCTTGGCAATCAATTCTAGTAATATATGGAATTATATTGTTTGTTACATACCGTTACAAAAAGACTATTATAGCAGATGTTTAATTTGCTTACCGCAATTATAGATTTGTTAGGGTTTGATTCCTTAAGGAATACAAAACTAAACTGAGCCAAACTAGAAACAAGAAATATAGGAACTTGGCTTAATACAATTTAACTTTAACTTAGTTAACTTAGTAGGAATTAATTCCCATATATTTCTTTTATTTTGAGAAATATTTATGTTGCAAATTCACTTAATTTATTTAATCACAATTAACAAACTTTCACGGTGAATATATAACATCAAATGAATTTCATTATTCAGTTTAGATTATATAAGGTTCTACCGTACAAACTTGAATTGTATTTTATTGCCCTATTCAGGTTTGTGTTTTATTTAACAATAATTAGGCCGGAATTAAGTGTTACTTGCAATAACGCTTGTAAAAGAAAACCAATTTACTTTAAATGTAGTTTACGTGAAAGTTGTGAGAAAATTATGATAGCTATTTATGATTGCTAATTACGTTGCGGAAAGGTGTCCAGATAATTTGTTGGACAACAATAAAAAGAAGAACTGATTCAAGATTACAATGGGGACAAGTGGAACCGATTTTACTGATATTAAAATTGGTTACAGCTTAACCCGGATTCGCTCTCCAGACCTCTGTGTACAAGGCAGCAACATTAACTAATCGTCTATCTAAATAATTATTTACATCAATCTGTTTATGAATATTATGTTGATGCTTAAGTTTAGGACGGTCAAGGGTTCGATTCCCAGACTGACCACTATTTATTTTTTATTACATTTTTATTATTTTTTTTATGTTTTTTATTATTTTATTATTTTTTTTACACAAAAATGATTCCTTTTTATTCATAAAAATTTCACAGCATTTCAATTTATCGATACTGTAGTAATTTTAAAATTATATAGACTGAAACATTTCAAATTTATTCCGACAATAATAATAATGTAACTAAGGTAACACAGAAATAACAATTATATATGTCAAATTCTTTTTGCCAAAACATTGTTCTGACATTTTTTGTTCTCAGATCAATTTATTATTTGACATTACATTACTACATTACCAAATAAAACGGTCAAAAAAAGTGAGTTTTCACCCTAAAAAGATTGTTTTGAATCTAGATTTTTAGCTATAGAGCAAAGCAATACAATAAAAAAATACATATATCTCTCAAAATTAGTAAACAAACAAAACGTCACGCCAAAACGCAAGAACATGTGCTGCATAAATTGACAGTTATACTACATTTACATATGTAAATTTTACTATTATTTTAAGTAAAATTTACGTTTTATATGACTTTAATACTCGAAGTCATACGTAATTTTCAAACTATGAAAACGTAAATTTAAAGATGCCTTTAAGTTAATCTCTTTGGGTAAATAGTGGATTATATATACGCGTGTGTATAAGTATGTTTAACACTATTTGCCATGTAAATTTTGCATTTTTCGACGGTTATGTTTTACAAAATTGTTAAGTAAAAGTAACGACATTTAGGTAATTTTGTTTTCATCTTTCAAAATTAACTTAACTAACCTAAGCTAAAATTACAGCAATCATATGTTGATTTTACTGTTTCAGTTATAGTAAATTTATTTTCAAAAATTTTACAATTCCAATTCTGCTTTATTAGCGTGGCACAGGTAAATACTACTTAAATTATCAATACTTTGCACTAGTAAATTTTAGAAAAACGTTTGTTATGTTTACAATTTTGGAGTTACTATAGCGCATAAGTTACAAACGCATCGTTTTTTTTCTGAGTGCAAGCTCCGAAAAACGTCGATTCTTGTAAATTTGCTACCACATTTTTTTTTGTGTTTTAGATCACGAGGGTTGTCCGACCAAAATGTGTCTGTTATTGTCGAGTCCGACAACTGACATTTTGGTACGTTTGGGTTGTCGACTAGACAATAGTAGACAAATTTTTGTCGTTCAAGATTAGCCTCGTGTTCTAATTCAAATTCCCAAACCCCATAGTTAAAAAAAAAATTTACAAGATCCCGGGCAATCGGCATTTTTCGGAGCGTGCCGAACGAAAAAGCGGCCTAATCGAGAAAAATGGCAGAACAAAAGTTTTGGACTCGTCTGGGATAGGTGCCTCTTTTTAAAAGTTATTAAATGCAACAAGTTGACATTTTCTAACTGTATCAGTTATCATTAACAGAAGATATATGGATATATGATATGACTATATAAGTTATTATTTAACTGTTTTTATTCAAAAGGTGTGTAACCAAGTTTCACACAAAAAACATCTCCCTAATAATTACAACTTTTGTGAAACACTAACAATTAATCTGGAAAAACATGATATTTTCCAGCTGTTCCTATAATATTAGTTGAAAGTAGTTGCAACTGGATGCACTAATATTTCTTGTCCAGTTCAATTATATTTCAATTATATTTCATGGAATCCAAATATTGCTTTAATGTGACAAGTGTTTCTAGTTCAGAAAGTTTTCATGAATTGCGACGGGCGGTCGGTCTGCAGACTGACATTTTTGTTTGCTATTAGAGACTCGTTAAAAGTAATTGGGATATGGAAGCAAGTGGTTGCAATTTTCAAAAACACTAATTTGATTTAAGTTTTTTAGTCGAAATAAGTCTGAAAAAAAGCGAATTAGAAATAATTGACATGTGTTAAATTTTGTTTCCATCTTTTGATATGGAATATTTTTTCGCATTTAGCAATTCTGAGTATTTCTGGAATATTCTCCGCATTTAAAATTCGTTGGATGTCGAAACGACTTGAATAAATGGGAGCGATGTGAAGGAGGAATTGATAGATTTATCCTAATTTTGACTATAATTACTCCATAAAATAACATGTCTCTGCATGATAGACTCGAAGTCAGAAAAATCAATTTTTATTTAACCTAGAATTTAATTACCAAAGAAAAATTTGTGAATTCTGAATTAGAAGTCAAACCCGAGTTAGATTTTAAAGAACAATCGCTGAAATCACCATGGAAATTTTTTGCCTTAGTTTTATTTTAATTTAAACAAATGAAATTCTCTAAGATGTAATGACATCATTCAATTTCACCAATAAAATTTGAATTATACTAATAACAAATATTTATACGTCTGGCCTACTGGGATATTAAAAATTATCAGTTGTAATTTCCCAAGGGTGGTGATAATTCGAAATAATTAGAATTAGAGCATGACAGTAAGCTGATAAAAAGAAATATACGCACGTTCGAAGGAATTTTTGGTAATGATAACGCTTATTTTAGTTGGAAAGGAATCAAGAATTGTAACAAGCTCCTTAGCAAATTTTGTCAAGCTCCTTAGCCCCCCCCCCGGGGGTAGGGGGGGGGGGGGTCAATATAAAGCAACAAAAATTTTCATAGAACGAAAAAATTATATTGTAATATGTAAAACATTTCCATAATATGGAGTCAACTTAAAATTCAACTTAAGTAAATTAAATAAGTGATGCAGAAGTTTCAACTTCGAAATTATTATCACCTCAACGGCGTAATTAATAGCGTGTCGGCCTAAGGATTCGAACCAGGCACTGAGGAGGAAGGTTCGAATTCATCCGAAACACGAAAAATGCGAAGTGGAGTTTTTTTCTGAGAAACTTCCAACCAGTCCTTTGAATTGAAAACATTTTAATTACTTCTTTAGTTACTTGAGTTAAATTGATCTCAAAAAATCCCCAATATTGTAATTTATTTTTTTAAATACAAGAAAAGTGCAACGTACAAATATAATAAATAAAAAAAATTATGTATAGTATTATTTCATTCTTCGGAATATTTCTTTTTTGCGTACCTAAATTTTTTTAGGAGGTTACTATTGTTGTTGAAAAGGTCATGAAATATTCCACAAGAATTTGTTAAATTATTTTTCACACATTAAATGGCTTTTAATGTCTCAAGTAGAGTTTCTGCTCAAAAAATTCGGTCGAGGAAGATTTGTTATCTTGAACTAATGATTTGTTATCTTGTACTGGAGTACGCTGGGCTTGTCACTCCCGTAGATCAAAAATAAAAAAATTTACAAATCAATAAAATTAAAAATTTTACGTATGAACGTAAAACTCAAGTTAAAACAACTAAACTTTGAGGGATTATTTCATTTTTTAAATTTTATATAAATAATTAAAATGTATGATGAATGTATGAATTTTAATTACAATTTCAATAGAAGACAAAGTGGAACTCAATTTATGTTTAGGGTTTACTACAATATTGATATTGATTGTCATATAATCCGAATTTATTTGTATATATTTAAACTAAAGAAAATGTTTTATTTAGCATAAATAAATTGCCTAAATTTAATTTTGAGTAACGAAATTCTTTTTTCATTTAAATAACGAAATTCTGTTTTTTTTTTAAATCGGGACATTTTTAAAATGAAGCGGGACGCGGGACAAATTGTTAAAAATCGGGACTGTCCCGCCAAAAGCGGGACGTCTGGTCACCTTATTTAAATCTCTTCTTTCTAGCTTTAACAGCTGCAAACTTAGAAATCACATCTTCAAAATTTATATTTTGTGTTGCCTCATGTTCTATTGTTAATATGCCAAGATTGTTAAGCCTAGTTTGGGTCATTGTGGCCAGCATGTAATTTTTAATTAATTTTAATTTGCTGAAACTCCTTTCACTCGAAGCCACTGATACGCAAATAGTCATAAATAACTTTAGTGCGACCATAAGATTCGGAAGAGATTTTATAAAATCCCATTCCACGATCAATTTCAAAATGTCTATAGGCACACCCAGTTAGAAACTGTTACATTGCCGCTTTTAAATGCCTTCTCAACCTTAGTATCTCTATGACGAGTTCTGTTTCTGATACCTCATCATAAAAACCAGTAAATTTTAATTCAGATAACTCCAACTCTTCACGTTCGCCAAAAGCCCAGTGTTTGTCAGCACAACCTCGAACAATGAAGCTACATCTTGGACTGACTTTATTCTTGTTCGGAGTTCAACATTGAATCGTCGTAGTACTCCGATTTTTTCACAGCAAAATCTATTGCCTCTTCTACAATATGACTAGGTTTCAATATAAAGACGAAGTGACTGTATTTTTATAACTAATTGATCAATATTCAAGCTTGTGCTTTGCAATACAATCCAAGCACAATTTGTTCGCCTTAAAACATTATTCCAAAACAAAATATAGCAAAGAAATGTAAAATCATACAAAATCACCACGCATAAAGTTCTGTGCAGCGCCTCTAGTGCCTACATTTTTTTGTTGATCACTTAATTTCTCAATTGCAGCCTCAATCCCATTAAAATTTTCATCCAATACTTTAACTGAAGCATAATGAGCATCCCAACGCGTTGTTGAGAGTCTTTTAAAAGTTGCTTTGCTGTGTTTGACAAGCACTTCCCAGCAGCTAGTCGAAGCAGAAAAAATCTAAAAATTCCACTGTTCCGAAAAATGTTACACAAGCTACATTTTGCGCAAATGAGTGTTGGTCACATAAATTAATTGAATGATCTATACACCAACAAATATTGCATTGTTGTTTTTTGCTTTAATAATAGCTTGCATCCCTTCATGTATACCACTCATAACAGCTGCATTATCATAACCTTGGGAACGACAACTCATAACATCTAAACCGTCATTTTCCTTTTCAAGATTTTTAAGAATTTCATCGCTTAAAGCAGCGGCTTTTTTTCCATGTAAAGGAAAAAGTCCAAGGAATACTTCTTTGATTTCCACTTTTCTATCATCAATTTTCACATAACGAATCACTTCTGACATTTGATCAATATGTGAAATGTCAGGTGTGCTATCAAACTTAATTCCAAAATATTTATATTTTTTTTAATATTTAATTCAAGATGTGTTCTTTTAATACTACATCATACTTTGACAGTAGTTTGATTAGTTCTAAGAAATTGCCTTTATTTAAAGGCTTTTTCCTTCATCATATCCACGAAATGCTAGGTTTTCTTTAGATAAAAACAAAGTTATATACAATAATCTGGATAAAAGATGTTTCTACTTCTGTTTTTTCATTATCTATTAATACCAAGACTGCCTCTCCTATCGTTTTATAAACCTCGTTTCCAAAGTTTTCCGCTTTTTAAAATTGGGTTTTTCTAAAAATTGCGAAACCGTTTTTCAATAAAATTAAAATACATAAATGTAAAGTTCGTGAAAATTTGGCACTATGTAATTTTAACTTACAATTAAAACGAATTGAAAAAACTAAAGTCAGTCTTCATCCTCAATAATGATAATATGCCCAAAAACCTAAAATTCGTTTAGAAATTTCGTTTTTTCTACTAATATACTCTTCTTATAATATAGTCAAGAACGTAAACGAAATATATCTTATAAAATCTTCTATGTAAAATGTTCAAAATGTTACCATTTACCATCAGTAAGACGAATATCGCAGAAAAAATCCAATTACAATTCGAAATTATTAGAGGTACGTTTTACTCCAGACAACGAACAAAAATCCTATGATGCCCAGGTTTTGTACAATAATCCATCCTTTTAAATTCGTCATATTGGACAGATGTCCAAGATTCGGAATCATATCCATCATATAATTGACTAAATGGAAATTAATCCCAGATTTTGTCCAATTAGTCCCATATCTTCTTATGGTATCACAATTAAAAAATGGGTTTGATTAACATAAATTCAATTTTTTTTTTATTTTGCCAAAGCAATACACTTATGTATTTGACAAATGATTTCTTTATTGCAATATTGCAATGTTATTAAATATTTTTGTCTTATTAAATTTTATCATTAATATTATAAAACTGAAAACAAACAGGATGAGTATGTATCTACCTATAAAAATTTGCAAAACTATAGTAATTGCATAACTACCATTTTATTCCACAGTAATTATTTATGTGTCTATTCGAAAACGATCCATTCCAATTTACGAGTTTCAAGATAAAGGAAAAAAAAATTAATTTGAGATTATTTACAAACATGGCGATTTGATTGTTTATTGGTGCCCTTAGGTGTTGGCAATTAATTTGTTTGAAATGTAAAACATATTAGGTAGTAAATTTAAGCTGATATTTTAGAAATAATTTTGGAATAGAGACATAATTTTGGAATAGAACAGAACTCATGAGTGCCACCCTATCGACACAGGGTGCCACATTATCGACGGAGACCACTTTTCTTATACATTATTCAGCATATGTGTTTTCAGACCTGGTCGTTAAAGAATCATTCTTGCATACTAAATAATGTATAGTAGAATTTTTTTGCCAGCGAATTTCTGACAGCTACGACGCAGCAAGAGATAAAAGATGAGACAAAAAGTAAAACAGAGATGTATTATTTATTTTGGGATAAATTTGTTTTCAAAACAATTATATTAGTTAAATTTCTACTTCTAGTTCGTACAATTTGTTTGTTGTGATATTTGTTTCCATAGGCGTCGTTATTTTTATTATAATTATTTTTAATTATCAAAATTTTGTTACATTGCCTACAAAATCATTAATATTTTTACTAGTTTTTGGTTTTCTATTATAATTGGTTGAATTTCAATAGTAATATGTTAATTTTTATGAGTTTTTTTTGTCCATTTCGATGGGACCCCAATAGTTTTTTTTAATATTTTAATCGAGACACTGAATGTGCAAACAATATGCGCATGTGCATGCGCATGTGCAAACAATATGCGCATAACAAACAAATTTTGTGTTCGCTGGCAAAAAAATTCTACTATACTGTAAACGAAAACGGTCAATATGGTATCTATAGGAATATTCAAAGCTATTGAGTAATTGTGATGATGGTATTCAATGCTCAACATGTTGATTCGATTAAAAAAAAAGAAATACACACATATTGTTGAAATTTTATTTTACGTAATAACTCAAAAAATTTAAAAAGTAGAATAGATCCTTTTTGAACCAATAGGACACATTTATAGGACACATTATAAGTTATCACAATTTATAAATCAAAATTAAATGGATAACCTGGCTAAAATGGTTTCTAAGTGATTTATCGATGAAAACGATTGAAACGTTGAAAATTATTGTGATGGTTTGTTTAAGTTTTTTTACGGTCGGGTGTCACCCCAAAACGGGTGACACCCGGGGCGGACCGCCCCCTCCGCCCACCCCCCCTAGCTACGCCTCTGGGGAAAGGCCTTAAAAGGCTTTTATGTCTTTTTTGACACATATTTTAATTTCCACTAAACAACACATTTCAAATTAAAAACAAACGCAGTTTCTATATCGATATTGTTGCTATTCTAATTGTATACTGAAATCAAAGCATCCACCACACTTCTGTTGTTTCTAAACTCAAATCGACCAATAAATTAAATGAAGAAACACAATTTAAATTCTAAAATGTATATCATTAAACCATGATAGCTAAAAGGAATAAATATCAAAATCAAATTGATAAAATGTTACACAAAATGGAAAATTGGATAAGTTAATACAATAAGTAAATGAATCAATTTAATTTACATAAAACAAATTGAGTTGTTGAAATCTGTTTGCTGTCTGTCTTGATTTTGGTTGCTGATTTTAAGAAAAATTAATGATGTAGATTAAGTAAGGTTTTAAGAGCATTGCATTATAACAAACCAACTGCTAGGAGCTATTTTATAATCCAATAAACCAGACGATTGTACAAAAGTTGTTTAGTGGATAACTTTCAATGCAGCAAAACAACTGCATGATTTTACAGGTCGTCTGACTAAGTGTGGTGAATAAATAGCTTCATTTAATCAAATGTTTACAAAGATAAACTACAAGCATTAAAACTGACATTTAATTAACAATTCAACCTTTATATGACCTACGAACGGTATTTACAGCTGCATCGAAAATAGTATTAATTAGCTGAATTTAATTGTACCCCGTCGATAAATTCATTTTGTCATTTTTTTTTCAACCGTCTTAGCAAGTGAAATATTTAATTAATTATAAATACTGATTAAATCCATACATAGACAAAAGGTAAACACTATTTACCTTGAAGCCAATTATTTCATAATAAGCTAAATATATATTTTTTTTGAAATTGTAATTATTTCATGTGAACTCCTAGTTTTAATATGATTAGAAAAATTAATCATTAAATGAGATACTAACTTGATTTAATTTGTATATGATATTGTATTCAATCTTAAGAAACGATTTGAATCTTGTACCATAGCAAATGTTTTAAATTACAAGTAACAAAAAATTGAAGGATCTATGAAGTTATATGGTAATTAGTTCGGGTTTGGAATTTAATAAAAAATGGCAGTATGTGACTATTAACTCAAATTTAAATTAATGTAACATGATATATGTGCGATTTATGAACTAAATGTTGATGGTTTTAAAGTTTAATGACGTGGAATTTTTGTAAACTTTTTTGTGTAATTGAATGAACTTTTGAAGGATTTTATAATTTAAATTCTTTTTTCGGTGTTTATAAGTTAAGATTATCTTTTATAGTAAGAAGCAATTTTATCAATTCATATTAGTTATTGCGATTTTGATGTTTTCATAAGAAACTGCAATGGTTAAGTAACTGGTTTAAAAAAAACGATTTTCAATTTGAAAATTAGGCAAGCCTTATTAGTGCAATCTGATGTGGGCCTGTCCGGGCCTGATTTACAATACCCTTTCAGGGTTAACCCTAGTTGAATATATCAGGCCCTGATTTGGTTTTTCGTATTTCGCCCCTAGCTGGAATTTCATTTCGTTATAATTCAGTAGAGTATTATCCGTTTTAGAAATATATAGTTAAAATCGCTTCATGTATGTTTTAGTTTTTGCTTCTCGGCTGAAAGACTATAATAATAGCGATTAAGGAGATATATATGATTTAATTTTTTCCGTTGTAATTTTTTTATTTTAATTGTATTAGTATATGTATATGAGCAATTTCACGAAGATTCAACAACGTTTTGACTTGACCCCTTTTAATTTTGATTATTTTTTGTTTATAGATAGTCTTTCATAAATAAAAAATACAAGTTCTCTTAGAATTTTTTTTTCGACCAGGGGTCTTCACAGGGTGCCTCTCAATTTTTTGTTATTTTGTGATGTGGGTGCATTTTGACGAGCGATTGTAGAAAAACTACTCCATCGATTTTCATAAATGATATGTGGTTGAATAGGTATTAGAACAAACTTTTTAAAAATTTACACTGTTAATTTTTTGAAATAATTTTTAACGGTGTAACATAGAAAAAAACGGTGTAACATAAGAAAAGATGTCGCTACACCTTTTTTTAAACTAAATTGAAGCTTATTTTATATCTAACTACTTGTGAAAGTTTAGGACATGCACTATCTTTTGTTTTAAAGATAAAATTCGTTGTGCATATGACTGTCGGGAATCAGTTTTTTTTGTTCTGAAAGAAAATTATAAAAATGGCGTTATAAACTAAGAGATTTTTTTTTATGTTAAATATCAAATATTTTATTATTAAATGAACTTCTTAAAATATTATAAAAATTATATATGTAGTACAATAAATAAAATAAATACAACTGTTAAAAATGATTTACTTATTTTACAAACAGAAGTTTCTTTTGAATAGGAAAACCCTTCTGCAATTATTTTCTTTGTATTAGATGGCATAAAAAAATGAAATGTTTATTTACCACTTTTGGTAATCACTTGTCACTCTTATAAAAAATTAATTTGACAGTCTCGACTGCAAATAAAAACGCCGTATAAATAACTAAATATATTTAGGAACTTTTGACTGGAGAAATATTATGTTCGAATTATGTTATTATGGAATCATAAAGTAAAAGATTGTATTTAAAAGAGTGTTGAATGTAAGTATGTAAAAGAGTGTTGAATCATTTGTTCTATATTTTGATGTATGGTACACACGCACACATTATGAACTCCTTGGGATAATTTTATACATTCTTGTGGTCGAAGGGACGTGAATTTAGTAAATCCTATTTTCACATCAGGAAACTTATTTTTAAACTCCACATAAGCTTCATTTAATGTACATAGCAATAAGCGCTTTTGTGGATTTATGCGCTCATCTCCTTTTTTAAAAGATATTGTATCTCGTTTGCCTGGCGTTAATCTACTTTTTTCATCACTTTTATAGAACTGCTCCACAACATTTATATCTGTTGTGAATACACCTCTTTTATTCGTCGCAGATGAATGTTGAAAATTATTTTCATGTAGAGTTTTACTTTTTTCAACCAAATGACGAGTAGCATTACTTCTAAATATATCTTGAATCTCCTGCATTTTCATTTCTTGCGGTAAAATTGACAAAATTTTTTGTTTTTCAGCTTAATACCCATTGTCGAAATGTATCTTTAGGTTTGTAATAATTTCTTCATAACGTTGCCTTATTTTTGCATTTTCAAACAACTCTAATACTTCTCCAATCAAACGTTCCTGAATAGACTTAGTTATTTGTACGGCTTTTTGTTTTTGTCACTGCCACACAATTTTATTTTAAGAGGTGAAAGATGATCCGATATATGCGGCACAATATGTTTGTTTAAATTATTAATTAACTCATCACGCTGTAAGGTAATCATTTTGGTGTTTGAACATAATCTCGATTAAAGCTGGCACCAATCACTTGATCGGTTTGCGTTTCATCTGATGTTTCATTTGAAGATGCGTCATTGGATACTGCATCGTCACCCACTGTTAGTGATGTTGATAAATCTGAACCAGAAGGTTGTGTTGACTGATTGATTAAATTTAAATAACAAGATAAACATATTCCCTTATTCTCCATTGCACTAATCCTAAGAACATCTAAATGTTGTCGAACATTCTCTGTGATTTTCCTTTTATTTGAATAACACTTAGAATTTGAAATTGGTTTAACGCATCTATATTCACTCATTTTAGAAAAATTAAATTTTGAAAGTTTTTGTTAAAGTAATAGAATTTAACTGATAGTGATCAATTTCATTTATATAACAAAAATGGGATTTAAAATAATAATGCAGGCATCAATAAAGATTATATACGCCTATTTTATATGACCATATATAATTACTCTACATTTGTTTACCTGAGCATCTGTTCAACCTTTTGAAATCTTTGTCTTAATTACAGCCATATATTATTTAAAATCCTTAAGATGGTTTTTATTTATTTTTAATCCATATTAGTTTACGCCTATACTCATTTAAAATTAAAAGTAGGTTTTTCAAATTTTTCAATCATGCACATCTAAAAAAACAGCCTCCTTTAAATGGATTAACGGATTAACTTTCACAGGTAATTAAATAAAAACAAGCTACAATTTTATTAAAAAAAAAATAAAAAAAGTGGGTATAGATGCTAGGCCATCTTTTAATTTTGTTTTCTTATGTAACACCGTTATATAGGATTAAAAAACTAACAATGCTCAATTTCAAAAATTTCTTTTTAACACCTATTCAACGACATATCATTTATGAAAACCAATTAAGCAGTTTTTCTTCAGTCGTGGGCTACCAGCATGAAACTTTCCACACTTTGACTTAATGTGTGTTAGATCAAAATTCTGCCCAGACCCCATTTTTGTCAACTCCTTAATTTTTTGTCAATTCCTTAACCCTTTGTTGCATCATGTCCACTCTAGTGGACCAAAGTTTACATTTTTTTGCTCTTCCGTAAATTCCTTAACAAATTTAATTCCCATGTTTATTTATTCTATATCATTTGAGCTTTGAACTATTGATCGTAGATGGCAGCACCTCATATAATACCTCACATATTATTTTAAATATATGAGTAAAAAAATTTGTTGAGAAGCTCATTTTCATTCAGTTCTCATGGATGTCCGCTATGATGGAGTGGAGCATTTCCCACGACAAACTGCAAATACAGCTCAAAGATGCAAAAAGAAGATATGCTCCAGAAAATCTACTTATTCTTGCATCAAATGTAAAGTATATTTGTGCATTGATGGAAAATCTGACTGTTTTTGTTTCTGATGCTATTTTAAATGGAAAAAACACAAACATTTTCTTTTAACTTCTCCAGATTATTTGTATGCAACAAAGAGTTAATCGTAATTCCTTAATTTTTTATTGCAAGTAATTGTTGAAGTACAGTAGCTGTCAAAATGTCAAGAAAACGTAAAGTTCAGTTTGTGGATCTGAAGGATGTATCATCGCCTCCATTATCTCTCAATGGGGTCTGGGCAGAATTTTGATCTAACACACATTAAGCCAAAGTGTGGAAAGTTTCATGCTGGTAGCCAGAAACCTAATAATTTAACCAAAAAAGGAACTATCCCACCCCACTATATAGCTTATAATGTAAAACTCTAATATTTTAGGCGGAAAGGACGTTCGTATAACATTATAATAGTGAAATATACCGCCGAATATTATCCGCAGACGATCTTTTCATCAAACAACAAATTCGAGTTACCACTAGTTCACTTAATCGATTGGTTTTAGTATTTGATCAACATAATCTAGGATATTGTATTAAATTTAAATTGTGCGTATTTTGATATTGGCTTGCTTGTGGAGCCAGCTACAGAG
Source organism: Diogma glabrata (assembly GCA_963693315.1). Taxonomy (NCBI): domain Eukaryota; kingdom Metazoa; phylum Arthropoda; class Insecta; order Diptera; family Cylindrotomidae; genus Diogma; species Diogma glabrata. The sequence goes on along the minus strand of OY856186.1, from coordinate 340,899,504 downwards.
TTACAGGTGCTTCTTTTGGAGTTTCTAGATAGACTGTTCGAACTATAGTCCACAAAACACTAAACCAATTTGAAAGTATTTCTTAGCAAATAATGCGTCTTCCAGCAGTTGTTGAGTTTCAAGAAATTGAGGTGAATTTTAACTCAAGGGCAAATACGACGATATTTTTGAATGCTGTCGTTGTAAAAATGTAAAAATTGTGGTACCTACCAACCTCCATGACCAATATATAAACCAAAACTAGGTTACAGTTTGAATATAATGGCTATATGAAGGTGACAACTTTGAAAAATTTATTAGTATTGTTGCTGGTTATCCTGGTTCAGTACACGATTAAAGAGTTCTTCGTAATAGTAATATATAGATCTGGTGATTTTCCTCCTCAGTAACGCGGGAGATTTCTGTTATTAGAAACATTGAGTTTCAAATCAAATCAAAATTATTTGTTGTGTCGTTTTCAATCAGGAACTGAATTTTTATACATATTATCCAATTTCATTCAATAAAAATAAAAGGCGAATGTTGTAATTATAGTAAAATTAAAAATACGGTAATGTTTGTATTATATAAAGATAGATTTAAATTTATTTCATTGAAGATCACATTGTTTACGTAAATTTAATTGTTGTGTTGATCATATATATATTGTATTAGTTGTAATTAGTATAAAATAAAATAATTCAAAAAATAAAAGAAAAACAAATAAATTGAAAGACAAAATAATTAAAACAAATACATGTTACATCTATATATACATTCATATACACCAGCTGATCTTTGTAAAACTGATTTAAAAAAAAAGTAAAGTGGAAATCGATAAAGAAGAATATCAAATGCCTGTAGGAATAAAAGTTTTGAAGAAAAACAACATCTACCTTAACCATATCTGGTAATTTCAATAAAAATAAAGGGAAATTATAAATTAGAACAGAAAATGTGTGGAATCTTCATAAGATCACAAATACTATGAAAGTACTTCCAATAGTCACCGATGTCATAGAAGCAATTGGTAATATTCAGCACGAAAACGTTTATGAATTTGACTTCGAGTCTTTGTACTACATTCCCAAAACAAGCGAATTGGTAAAGACAGATATAATGAACAAAGCTCAAACTAATTCGTTTTACCAGCAGTAATGGTTTTACCAGCGATTATAATAAAAAAAAATCATGCAGGACATGATTATAAAAAATCTTGCCGGAAATATTGGATTGGGGAAATTAAAAACGAGACTATAAATAAAATTAATGATTGAGTGAAGGGTCTCTTAAAGTTTGGAAAATCGAAGAAATAACATCTCAGGCGATAAATTGGGTGAAACCACAACAAAAAAAGAATTGGGACACGAGCCGCACCAAGCCAAACAAGTTGGAATTGAGCCAGGAAATATTGAGGAACAGCTGGGATTGGAGTTAGAAAGGGTGAGAAACGATTAAATAACGATTAAAATAATTTTATTAGTGTATATTTATATATGTATATATGCCGAATAATAACACTGTGATACAAAATCGAACTTTCCGAATCCGAATGGGATGAAACCAAATGCAAATGAAAGTTGACATTATCCATAACAAAACCCTCAAGGGTTTTTTTTAGTTCAGAGCGAGATTTTTTTTTACAGGCATTTAAAGTTGGTGATTTTGGAATGCTGCCTTACAAGAAAAAATCATTAAAAATTTGATAAGATAATGCTTATTTATTTTTATTTTCCTGGAAAGTTGTGGTATCTTAATGTTTTTGGGGTCGAGGAATCCATTTTTGATATTTATTTTTACTTTAAACTCACGCTAGGTGGCGCTGTCATACAAATTGTGCTATTTCTTTTAGATTTTCATAGAAAAACGGTGTAATTACTTTTTTTTAAGGCTCAAAAATCAATTTTTGATGTTGGCTTCATTGTAAAATATATTTCTAATGATATTACGAAGTACATTTGATTATTTTTAGTACGTTACTATTACAAAAATGCTATTTTTACGGAAAAAAATGAGTTTTTTTTGGGAAATACGATTTTTTTATTACAAAAACAACTTTTTTATTTAAAAGAATTATATTTTTATAAAAATATATGTTATTCTATTAATCTTTACAAAATTACAAAAATAAAATAATAATGAAATCGATTCAAGGGTTTATTTTATTTTAAAATACAAGTATTTTGCTTTACACTAGATGGCTTAAGTCATATGCCTCAATAAGATGACATAAATCATACACTAAACGTATGACATTTACTGTTAATATGTATTAATATGGTTTTGCATAATTTTCACTTGTTTTGTGTGCTTTTGTCACTTGATGATGTGTTAATTTGATTTAAATGAGCCAACAGACAGCTGAATAAACTACATCAATATATAAACAATATCCATCCATCAATAAAATTCACATTAGAATCAGAAGAAAATAAGCAGATAAATTTCTTGGATTTAACAATAAGAAACAACAATTCAAAACACGAATTCAAAATCTTTTGGAAGCCCATACAAACGGACCAAAGAATAAACATTTATTCACGCCACTCATATCAGCACAAAATAGCAGCATATAACCAAATGATCAACAGATTAAATGTAATACCAATGAGCCAAGAGAATTACCAAGAAGAAATGGATAACATAAAATATATAGCCCAAAGGAATGGATATAAAACAAGTTTAACAGACACGTTAAATAAAAAACATAAAACAAAAAATATTTACAAAACAAAACTACTCTGAAAAGCGAAAAAAATGTAAAGGATAAAAAATATATTAGCATTAACTACAATAAAACAACATACAGAATCATACAAAAAACTTTTAAACAATTCGGATACGTACCTGCATTTAAAACCCGCAATAAAATAAGAAATATAATAAAAACCGGAAAAACCCAAAATAGTAAAACAGGTGTTTACAAATTAACGTGTAACGATTCCCAGAAATTTTACATAGGCCAAACGGGGCGGTCCTTCAAAATAAGATTTACCGAAGACATAAGTGAAGTAAATAGGGAAAATCACACTTTGCTCAACACCTCAAAAATGAAAAACATGACATCAACCACAATCTGAAAATCATCCATAATATTCAAAAGGGGAGTGACATGGATAGAATAGAAGAATTACACATATACAAACACAAAAATGATATTATTTTGCTAAATGAGAAGATAAATACAAAAACAAATAAATTGGTCGTATAATAATTCATAATAAATAAAAATACATAATAATAAAATAGAATAGAAAATAGTATATAAGAAAGTAATAATACATAATAATAAAATAGAATAGAAAATAGTATATAAAAAAGTAATTTTATTAAAATTGTTGTAGTAAAGAAAAAAACTGCTGAAGGAGTAATCCGAAATCAATATATTCTTAAAAAATAAAATAAATACAAAAAATTGCCTTAAAAAAAATATTAAAAAATAAAAATTAAAATTAAAAATTAATAAAATATAAAAATTGTCACTATAAGATATACTTAATTATCCCAATAATAAAATCTTTACTTATAGTAAACATTAAATTACATTTACTGTTGTTTACACTAAATAAAATAAATTTAGTAGCTTCACGTGATTAATTTTTCTGTTTGGATACAAATTATATTTATTTAAGTTAAAAATGAATGAATGTTTGGAGCATTTGAAATATTATTGTTATGTTTGTGGAAAATTTAACAGAAAAACAAATTTGGTGCCAAAATATGAGAGTATGAAACAATTGTATTTACAGTATTTTGGAGTAGGGGTTATTGAAAATGTAGATTGGGTACCGGAAAAAGTGTGCAGAACTTGCAATAATTCTTCAACTGAGTGGTTACATAAGAAAAGGAAGTATATGCAGTTTGGTGTTCCAATGATATGGTACAATCCAGGTAATTTTTTAAAATTTATTTTATATCATATATGTACAAATATGTATTATATATCAAATCTGTATTATCTATCAAATATTCATTTTATTTTGTATTTTCATATCTTCTCAGGCGAACACGATAAATCACAGTGTTATGTGTGTTTAAATAGTATTAAAGGAAGAAACAGATATAATAGAGGACGCATGGTATATGTTGGTACAAAATATGCAGAATTACCAAAACAACATACAGAGTTTATTCCAATACCAAAACCACCAAGTCCAGATGTAACTTCCGTAGTATCTACATATGCTGCAGAGTCAATTGGATACGATCATACTTACGAGCCTTCTGAGTTTAACAATCGTATGATACCAATATCACAAAACTGGTTAGATGAAGTACTAAAACACGTGAATTTGTCGAAGCGTGATTCAGAGTATGTTGCACGTAAACTAAAGCAAAACAATTTACTAGAGCCTGGTGTAAGAATAACTGCTTATCGTAATCGTCAAGCAGAATTTCATAAATATTTCTCTGTCAACGAAGAAAATACATTCGTTTACTGTAATGATATTGAAAAGCTTATGGCTGAAATGGATATGAAGTATGTTCCTCATAAATGGAGATTATTTATAGATTCTTCAAAAACCAGTATGAAAGCCGTTTTACTGTACTACAATAACAAAACATCAAGCATTCCAATAGCATAAAATTTGAAAACTAAAGAAACCTACGAATTAGTAAAGTATCTACTGGAATCAGTGAACTATGAAAACCATAAATGGCATATGTGCTGTGATTTGAAAATGGTGGCCTTACTTTGTGGTTTACAAGGTGGCTATACGAAAAACATGTGCTTTATATGCTTGTGGAACACACGTTACAAAGGAAATCAATATCAAAAATGTGACTGGGAAAAAAGAGACGTTTTTTGTGTTGGAACAGCTAATGTTATCCATGAACCTCTTGTACCAGCAGATAAAGTATTGCTACCACCACTTCATATTAAATTGGGTCTTTTCAAAAATTTTGTAAAAGCATTTTCTGTAGATGGACCAGCTTTTAATACTTTAAGATCTACATTTCCACGACTCAGTGCTAGCAAAGTTAAAGAAGGTATTGTATACAAATAAAATAAATGATTTTACAAAATGTATTTACAATATGTTTTTTTCTAATTTTACAGGTATGTTTAATGGTCCAGACATTAGAAGATTGATGAAAAATAATGATTTTGATAATTCTTTGGATCAAAATCAATTAATTGCATGGAATGCAATAAAAGACGTAATCGAAAATGTTCTTGGTAAAAAACGAGAAGCAGATAGTTCACAAAGAGTTAAACGTCTCTTGCAAGCCTTTGAGGAACTTGGTGTGCATATGTCTTTAAAAATTCATTTTCTCCATCACCATATGAATTGGTTTGAAAACCAACTTTCCACCGAATCGGATGAGCAAGGTAAACGTTTTCACCAAGTAGCTTTAACCATGGAAACTAGGTACAGAGGAAAGAAACTAGATTCTATGTTAGGTGATTTATGCTGGTGGTTAAAGAGAACCACCGATGAAGAGGATACTGACGAAGAGCAAGAACCAGAAACATACAGAGATCCACAACCTACTGCTTCTGGAGCTTTTGCTACTTCAAATATGCAAATTACCAGTGATAGTGATGATGACTAAGTGGATCCAAAATGATATAATAGATATAAGATATAATAAGTTGTAATAGTTTTAAATAAAAAAGTTGTTTTTGTAATAAAAAAACGTTTTTTTCCCGTATAAAACTCATTTTTTTCCATAAAAATAGCATTTTTGTAATAGTAACGTACTGAAAATAATCAAATGTACTTCGTAATATCATTAGAAATATATTTTACAATGAAGCCAACATCAAAAATTGATTTTTGGGCCTCAAAAAAGTAATTACACCGTTTTTTTATGAAAATCTACAAGAAATAGCACAATTTGTATGACAGCGCCATCTAGCGTGAGTTTAAAGTAAAAATAAATATCAAAAATGGATTCCTCGACCCCAAAAACATTAAGATACCACAACTTTTCAGGAAAATAAAAATAAATAAGCATTATCTTATCAAATTTTTAATGATTTTTTCTTGTAAGGCAGCATTCCAAAATCACCAACTTTAAATGCCTGTAAAAAAAAATCTCGCTCTGAACTAAAAAAAACCCTTGAGGGTTTTGTTATGGATAATGTCAACTTTCATCTGCATTTGGTTTCATCCCATTCGGATTTTGGTTGTTGCACTGTGTAATTAATTATAATGTCTTAATCAAATATTTGGAAATTTTATTTATTACTTTAATTTAATTTTAGTTGCTTTTGGGAATGGTTGAATGAAGGTTTGGGCGGTATTGTAAGGGGATTTTCTTCGATTTTGAGACAATTAGTGGTTTTGTGTTATGTAGTTACCAGTTATAATTGTGTTAGTGTTGGTGAAAGAGAAACAAAGGAAATTGAGGTAAGAAAATGCACTGCAAGGCTCCATCCCTCCACCAAAACAAAATTAATATCGCGTGGCCAAAGGGCAACGTTATACCTCGTGGAGATTATTTACTGGGAGATAGTGGATATCGGTATGCTTTGACACCTGTGCCTATAGTAACTTCTTTTCGAACAGATCGTGTATTAACAACACAAGAAATGCATTTAATAGAAATAAGGCATAGAAAATGCCTTTGGACGCATGAAAACAAGGCGGAAATCGATTTTTCTAAGAAGTCTGGAATTGAAAATTGAGAATTTAATTAAAACAGTAATAGCCTGTGGTGTCGTGCATAATATTTGTTTAAATGGTGGCATGGATTTAGAAGATAACATCGAATACACATCAGATATGGATTCCCATCAAAATACATACTGAGCCGATGAAGAAACTGCTGTTTCTTTCCGTAATACATTATTAGGGCAAATACAGTAGAAAATTACAACAAAAATAAATTTTCAAAAAATATGTCATTTTTATTCAAGTCAAAATAAATAACAAAAAAATATTAAAAAATTATGTTTATATTATTTATTTAGGAAGTACTAATCGTCTTCACTGCTTTCAACAATAGTTATGTCGTGTTTCTGCGACATATGTTGTAAAACCGCTTGTGCGTTTTTGCATTTCCATGAACACTGCACAGAAGCGTTTTTGTTTCGCGTACGTTTTGGTGTGTTTTGCGACACACTTTATATTGCTGCTGGAGAGTAACCAAGTGCAGCATCCTCGCGCTGCATTGCCTGATCGAGATAGAGCTGTATCAATAACTGTCGGTGGGATAATGTTATGCCGACTAGTTGCATATTTATTCACCAAATCAAAATATGGTCAAGTAAGCGCTCCTGGTCCCTCGTCTTCTGTCCTTAGGCTTGTCGGTGGTTCGATTATCGTCTAAATCAATAAATATAAAAGGTTAAAATTATAAATGATATCAATTATAGAACACGTTTACCTTATCTTTGGTCATGATGTTCGACCACTTCTTTTTCAGTTTATGCCAACCGTCCTTGATCCCGGCTGCCACTCCAACTGACCTTGAAAATGTATAAGCACTTTTAAAGGAAAAGAAATTTATTAAGTAATTAAGTAATAGTTACTCCCGATTGCTCGTCAAATCAAAATACTTCCCGACAGATATGTCGTCAATTTTAATTCTGGCTTCGATAAATTTCAATGTTTAATCATATGTCCCTATAAATAAATATTATTTAAAATATGTACTTTATTCTCATAATGGAGCTTGTTTTCTAAATACTTATACAGTGTACCGAATATTTTTTCTTGTTCTTGAATTCATTTTTTGTTCTTCCATTTTTTTAAAATAACACACGTGTTTTTAATAACGTTTGAATGAACTGACAACGTTTGAATGAATTGACAACTAAATTGAAAAGCAAGCAAGTTGAAGTGGAGACTTTTCGTCCGCCGCCTGGTGGTCAATAGCGCAACAAGGGTATGCAATGAAAAGTCACTGCTTTAGATCAAAAAATTTGTGTAATGCACACAGCAATGTCACATATATTGGGAAGAGAAATAGTCTGCCGTCAGACAGCTGAATTCGTTAGCGTTTGGAGTGGGTGGGGCTCCAATTTTGTAAAAAAACCATGTACCTTACAACTACGTTCTAAGACCTGAAAATTAGTTTGGGAGCAGTATATTATAATTAAAATAAGTTTTATGATCGTCAGTCACACAAATCCTGTAACCGAACGCGTCAATCTCGCGTTGGAGTTGTAAAAAACGGTACATTGTGCAAGTACTTTCTAAAATATCTAATTTAGTATACAGGTGAAGAATATTTTTATAATCACAAAAAATGTAGTCAGTTAGTTTGTTTCTGTAACAGATGCCGTCAGTCGGAAATAAAAGGTTGCCCTTCTGTTCTTCTGTATAAATATTAACTTATATTAATTTGCAAATGAAGAGTTGTCAGATATAACTGATCCAGGAAATCATAATTCATGTGATGTTTACAACAACTGCAGCGACTCATATTAGAATAATATTTTGTATATATTTTGATTCATTCACAAGACTAAAAGAAATTTTTTAAAATATACTTTATTAAAATCTGTACATGATTTTATTAATTTTGTTATTTAAGTTTAATATTATATATTTTGCTGGTCGTTACCGTCTTCTCATTGAGTAGATCAGCTTCAATATACATACAATAAAACGAATATCCATTGAAAAAAGAATCTTCATTCAATATATGTTAATATTTATAGTGTGCCGTATTACGTAAGCGCAACCTTTTATTTGTGACTGACGGCACCTGTTACAGAAACAAACTAACTGACTACATTTTTTGTGATTATAAAAAAATTTTTCACCTGTATACTAAATTTCAGGTTTTAGAAAGTACTTGCCCGATGTACCGTTTTTTTACAACTTCAACGCGTGACTGACGCGTTCGGTTACAGGATTTGTATGACTGACGATCATAAAACTTATTTTAATGCTTTTTTAGTGCTTGCAATTTTTTGTCTCTTTTTACCAGCGAACACGAAACTTGGTCGTTGTGCGCATATTCATATGCGCATGTGCTAATATTCAGTGTTTCAGATTAAAATAATAAAAAATACTGTTGGGGTCCCATTGAAATAGACAAAAAAACGCATAAAATTAATAAATTACTACTGAAATTGAACCAATTATGATCGAAAACCAAAAACTTTTTAAAATACTAACGATTTTGTAGGCAGTATAACAAAATTTTGATAATTAAAAATAATTATAATAAAAATAACGACGCCTATGTAAACAAATGGTACGAACTAGGAGTAGAAATTTAACTAATGTAATCGTTTTCAAAACAAATTTATCCCAAAATAAATAATGCATCTATGTTTTACTTTTTGTCTCATCTTTTATCTCTTGCTGCGTGCTACCTGTCAAAAATTCATTGGTAAAAAAATTCTACTATAATTTGCGATAGTAATGATAAACGGTGAAAAACAAATCAAAATGGAGAAAAAAGAAATTTATTTTGACAGACATCACGATTTTTTCCTCTGTCTTCATACATTTTTGTGTTGACGTTCTCTCTTTATTTATATATACTCAAAGATATTTTCCAACCCAATTGATACGTTTAAAAATTTCCACAAAACCTTCAAAATGCACGCCCACAACTTCTCACAAAGCCCCTCCATTTACCTTTACTAGTTTTTTCCCTTTACTAACCTTTAGACACACAACAACATTTAATCTGCAACAATCTGATATTTTACGTATTTCTTTATCTTTTATGGCACAATTTGGCGACATGTTGTATGGGGTCTTTCTAGAAGTTTGTAGTTTGCAAGTATCGCGAAACGACACTTATCTACAGAGATGCTAATTGCCATTAGAATTATGGCTAACTAAGAATAATTGGGACAAACTAAACCGGGTGAAACTGGTCATGTAGGGAATACTTCAGGAGGATATATTAGGATAACCGCGAGTTCATGCATGGTTCCCTGAAAAATAAAAACCATGAAAAGTTCAAATGATCAAAGAAAAAGATTTAAGAAAACATAACTCGTTAGACCTGTTTGTTAATTTTGAAATAATATTTCCGAAGGTTAAAAGAACCCGTTCCGATTCCACACTTCTTCGTGGAATGGTCAATAAATTATTATACATACGCTACGAATGACGGAGATGACGTCTTTGCTTACTTATTTTCATATCTCTACCAATTGCGGTGACCAGTAATTGCCAGTATTTAATATTAATGTAATAATAATAATTAATTAATAATAATGTAATGACCAGTATTTAATATTTTATGTTGTTCCGTTTCGACTAAAAAAGATTTTTATAGGTATTAAACATGAATTAAACTGCGTTTCAGTTTATCTTCCAAATTGCTTTTTACTACTAAATCGACTGAAATCTTATCCTTAGCTACATTTTCGTTGTAATCTGTGCTCAATGATGTTGCAGTGTGAATAGTTGGATAACCTGTTTCACATCACACGTCTGCTGCTGCTGATATAACGTTAAATAATCTTCAATAAAAACTTTTATGGAGCTTCGACTTGGAACAGTAAATATGTTCGATGCATCATCAACAAAAGCAGAGTTTCCATTCTGCAAATACTTAAAAACTTAAAATGTTTCGGGTTTTCTTGCCTTTATGCTATAGTTATTGAGACATTCGTCATCTCACGAACTTAGTGGTTTGCTTTGTTTTTAAAAGCAAAGCAAACCACTAAGTTCGTGAGATGACGAATGTCTCAATAACTATAGCATAAAGGCAAGAAAACCCGAAACATTTTAAGTATTTAAGTATTTGCAGAATGGAAACTCTGCTTTTGTTGATGATGCATCGATTTTCTAGCTCATCCTGAAGAGCTACAAGTGCATTAGTTAATATTTCATGATAGAGTGGAACAGATTAAAGGTGCAAGCGTTGACTGAATAGAGTTTAAGTTTTATCATCCCTAAGATATAAATCTTAACAAATATTTTCTTATTGCTATTGCCTATTGTATTTGACTAATTGCATATGACGAAAAATAACAAAAATGTAAATCAACAAAACAGGACTCCGTTATTCATTGATAAATCCCTGCAAATATGACATACCCGTAATCCCGGGATTTTCTTTCAATAATCCCAGGAATGCGGGATCATAAAAATGGGTCGGGATCCCGGGATTGCAATCCCTATTTGAAACCATACCTCTTCAAGCTAATGTGCAAGCATCAATATCCACGTTAAACTATCTATTTCAATGAGGGTATATAAACTTCCTGTAGATTCTGATTCAGCTGTTATGACTACATTCGTGTAAGTGAAAATTAAACGTTGGGTTCTTTCATAGCTGTATTCTCATTTCTCAATAGCCGCAAACTAACCATTTTTATTCTTACAGACAATATACGATACAGATACAATGATGACATGGGCTTGGCGATTTACCACATTTCTGGGCAATTTCATCTTACTAGCTCTATCATGGAAATACGGTACTTGAGACGGTTAGTAATCTGGTAATGGATGTTCATCCTTGGTTGAAATGCAACCCCACATTATACGATCTGAGATATCGTTGACACCATTATGACCTTGATTGGGGTGTCATATAAAAGGTGAATTTTTTTCTAGTTCAAAACAATTTTTTTTGTAATTTTTGAAAGCACAGTTTTCGGCTTATTTTCAGAAATGTGAAAATTTTTTCCTGTTTCCCCTCCTTAACTGCGAACATTACAAAAGAAAAAATTCCGCGGTTATAGGCAATGTTGTAAAGAATGAATGGAAATTAAAGTGGTCGGCTTATCATTTAAAATGTTATTTGGATTGGATTGAAAGTGGATATTCTGAACAATAATTTCGACCTTAAGAAGTGAGGTGTCATATAAAATATGGAATTGTCATATGAAATTCACGGTTATAAGAAATGTTGTAAAGATTGAATGAAAACTATAGCTCATCATTTAAAATGTTATTTGGAGGGGGACAGGGGGAAAGTAGAAATTTTGAAAAAAAAAAAAATATATTTGACCTTGACGAGTGAGGAGTGATATGACGAGTATGTAATGTGAATTTTGCTCTCTCTAGTCCAAAACAGTTTTTTTGTAATTTTCGAAGGCACTGTCTTTGATATATTTTTAAAATTGTGTTTTTGAGAAGAACTATTTGCGTAGGATATTTTATGCATGAAACCCTCGGCGAGCGAGTTATATTCACACTTGTCCGACTTTTTTTTGCTTCTCTATTTGTACTAACTGTTTCAAAGATACATTTCCGTACAAAACTGTTACAAATGACTATTAGGATTTTAAGATCTAAAGGCTTTACTTTAACGTTTAAACGCGCACCAATACCTAATTCCCTTAATTTGTAAATTCTTTGCAGGTACGACAAACACTGCCATAAAAACATACTTATTTCGTTTTATAAAGAAATTCGTTTCGGACTGGGCTTCAAATTGCCAATTGTACATCAAACTTGACATGCTTATTTTTGTATACGTCATGCTATTGAAAACATGTTAGCATTCATTGTAACCTTAGAAAATTTTAAAGCTAAAAATAAAATAAATATGTTCTTCTTATTTTGATTCTATCAATTTTCTAACTGTTACCTTGTTATCAACATTAATAATCTAACTATCAATAATAATTTGTTGATTTAGTGTGATATAGCAATTAATGAACGGATGGAGACCTATAAAATTACAGTTAAAAATCGCTACTTACAACATCAAAAATAGCACTAGAAGCACGAGTACTAGTGACAACGAAAACGAAAAAGGTATATACGTCATATACTACTAGCACATGTACTAGATAGAAACATCTTACCAACAATACTAATATTAGTTATTCAGTTCACTGAGCTACCTATACCATTTGCAATCAAGTGTGGATGTAGTGTAGTAAACGGTATAGGCGATGAGATAAATGTTTACACTAGCAAGACGACAAATTCAGTAATCTTCGATGATCTCTAGACTTCGCAGCAGCAAAGTGCCAGTCTTTTGGTTGGTGTACTTGTGCATCATATCTATTCAAACAAATTCTCAAAACACATTGAACTTAATCAACAAAAGTTTTATTCACTTAATCAACAAAATATATTGTAAAATGTAAATTATTACATATATATGAAAGAAATTGATAAGTGTGCAATATATGTAACAATTTTCTTCTTTTTCTACTTGTAATAATAATTCACACAGTTATTTTTTTTTATAAATAAAATGTATGAAAAATTAAAAAAAAAATTTAAATCACGCAATTGCAATTTTTTAATTTATATTACAAGCTTAGCTAACTCTAATGCATTACTAAAATATTGTAATTTATTTTGTACAAATATAATGAATCAAGAAATAACAAACTGTTGACATAATTATGGTAAATCGTTTAAAATATTAACGAAATTGAAAAAGTATATACTTGCGTTTTATTAAATAATTAAAATGTTTTACTTTTCCTCTAATTATTATTAATTAAAATAAAAGTTTAATTATATTTACATGAATGAATGTGTATAATAACAATTAAACAATTATAAATATTGTTGCAAACGAAATTTAACTGGGATGTGTTGCAACCCTTAATTTATCTACTGAAGATGAGGTTGTGATTTTAATTATTCATAAAATTATTACCTGTAATTTTGTGAAACTAGCTCTAATGCAGTAACTGAACGTTTTCCGCTCTGAATTCTTCAAACCTTGACCGATTGACTGGAAATTTGGTGAATAGTTAAGGGATGACTCAAAAAACAAATGTGACATATTTATGATGTGTGCTTAAACGCTGGAGGTGGATGCCCCTCGGAGCTGGTCTTTGAAGTTGGCATCTTCACCATTACCGCTGCGACATTAATCATGAAAGAAGACACTCAGTCGGCTCGCATGTTTATCAATACGACAGTTACCAGTAATGACATCTTCAAACGCGATGGTATCACTGCGATTTATTGATATCAGCTGATAAAACCTGGAGCGGTCCAGTACGTCAGAGTGCCACAAGTGTGATTGTCAGGCCAGCTCTACCTGACCATCCAACATGTGGTGTCCTCTGACCATCTTATATTTGTAAGCGTCTGTGCCTACTTTTAGAGTAGTAGTTTGCATTAAGCAAGTGGTATTCTCAAACTTGCCATACATGGTGACACAACACAAGAAGTACCTTGTCAAGCGGGTTTGTCGATCTCCAAATTTCACATTATACCGAAATTCACAGGCAACCAGACATGTGAATGTCAAACTGATCAGCCATTTCATTAAGAGATGCCAGGCTGTGTCGGGTTTATTTTGGTGTGGTAAGGCTTGATTCTAGAACCTCGATTGCTGCCTAACTGTCCGCACTAATGCCTCTACAATTATTCTTTGCAGATATTACATTATACTTCAACCAGTCTGCAGCCTCTTTTATAGCTGCAAGTTCAAAATGTAAGACACTGCAGTAATTAGAGAGGCGAAAAGAAAGGATTAAATTTAGTTCTTTTAAGATGTCAATTCAGTTCTTTTAAGATGTCATCTTTAGATGTCAATTTATTTAAATTTAAATAATAAATCTTTACAAACATTAACGGTCACCTAATTTACCTGTGACACGAACCGTCTAAACCAGTGTTTCTCAACCGGTAGTCCGCGGACCATTTAAAGTCATCAGAAAAAATTTAGTGGTTCGCAAATTTCTTTATATTTGTTTACAGGTAGGAGAGAACAATCAGACCAGACATGTTACATGATTAGCATACCAGATGTAAATTTTGAACCAAGTGTATTTGCCACTGTTAACCCAACGTTGGGAAACCATGAAATGATAACATCGTGCTGGCGTTGTTTAAACAAGTTTGGGCCAAGTAAGGCTTACAATACAAGCATGATATCACGGGTCAAGCGTGGCTTACAGTTTTGAGCCAAATATTATTAATTGGATAAAACAAGAAAAAATCAATTATGCGTTGGTTTGATTATTATTATTGTTGTAATAAATGCAAGCACACAATCAAGCAGTATTTTAAAAACACGTTTGCAACCAAAGAGCTGTCAAAATTTAATGCTAATATTTTAACAGAAAAACCGCAATGGTGGATAAATAAGTTGAGATTTACATTAAAATTTTAGTACTAAATGATGAAAAACAAATTTTCGTAAAATGAATAATTTTTACACTATGTAGTAAAAGGAAGACAAAATCTATTGCGCAGTGTTTCACTTTAATCCATGTGATATTTAGTTTAAAGAAAATAAAGAAATTGGACTTTATATATAATAATAAATGGGCATCTGAATTGTGAAATCTCTTATTTATTAAAAAAACATTATATTAAAAATTTATTAATGTTGAATACAACAAAAACTTAATAATATATTAAGGAAGTTAACATTATTATATGTATAATGTGATGATCCACTCCAACCCCATGTAAATCGTTTGTGTCTTCTTATAATCGGTTTAACAATCCACAATATGTACCTAAAGCAGATAATTGACTTCCATTCCGTATACCTTTCTAAACATCACATACTTAACACTATCAGCTCTTGTTCCTTCAAAATCCACCACTATTAGATTTTTACATCTTCGTGTAATGAGGTAGTTATAATACTAATCCAGATTTATACCCCGATTCCATGCGATATAGCCACGCATTTACAACCAGTACTAAATCCATTTGAAAATGATTTGGATTCACAATGTAATTGTTTAACACGGTCAAAGCTTTTACCCTACGAATCCAAATCTGCAAAATTCAAAACATCTTCAAGTAATGCAGGCCTTATAAATTATTATAAAAATTATTTCATATATCTCGAATAAAATAATATTTTTATTGATTATTGTATATTTTTTTTCGTTTTATATCAAAAGAATTACAAAACATTCCACTATGTTTATCTAATTGTTTTAAATACTAATTATTATCCACTTAACTAAGCTAAAACAATAGTGGTACGATAACATAATTCTTGTAGCTGTAGCTTCTATAGCCAACTTGTCCATCCACCCCTTGTTTCCCTTTAATTAAACTTTTGATTGCACACAAATTAAAAATTTCACCATATGATCTCAATATAAAATGCAAGTGCAACCATTTCCATATATCATCTCAATTAACAATTCTTATTTAAACGAGTAAATATTCTCTAAAACTTCAGACAACCATTCTCTTTTTTCAAAATTGTACAACCGTATTCCATCTGCATATATAGTAGTATTATGAATAAGTTTTACATAAAAAAAATTCTTATTATTTATGCAGACAGAAACATGTATTATTAATTAACATTGGGTGACGCAACAAGGAATTAACTGATAAAATGTCAATCATTGGTTGATTAACCTTAACCTTATTTCTAACCTTAACCTTAACCTTATTTCTATTAACCTTATTTCTTTAAATAAGAATACTCTCGTTTTTACAGTAAAAATCGATATAGTCAGCCGTTACAAAAATTAAAGAAATTTGTGCTTTGCGTTTCATGATGTAAAAGGACTTAGGTTTCATGATTGCAAAACTCAAGAAACTAAATATAAAAACGATCAATTGTTCTTGTTGTAATTATAGCCTAAACTACTGAAATATTTTTTTTACACAAAATTGGTTCAAATATAGTTCAACTCGGTGAATATAAGGAATGACAAAAGATTATTGGCCAAGCATGGTTCAAAAAGTCAAGGTGTGTGTGATTGAAGTTCATTGGGCCAATTATGGTTTAACTAAGAGTTGTGTTTGGCAACAAATAATGTTTGGCAACAAATAATTGACCCAAAAATAGTAAAAAGACAATCAAGTATGATACAACTATCAGAATTTGACGAAACATTATTGGGCTAAATGTGTTTCAGAGCACTTTGGTTCAAGTTTGGCAAAACATAATTTTTTCAAGCTTGGGCCAACTAAATTTTCCCCATATATTTTATGCAAATGTTGGTCCAAGTTTGGCACGTTTGGTTGCTATGGCCATTTCTATATGAGTTACCAGAATTTATTTGTATTTATTTATTTATTTTTAATATCGTTCCTACCCGTGA
This sequence comes from Diogma glabrata, assembly GCA_963693315.1. Classification (NCBI taxonomy): domain Eukaryota; kingdom Metazoa; phylum Arthropoda; class Insecta; order Diptera; family Cylindrotomidae; genus Diogma; species Diogma glabrata. The sequence goes on along the minus strand of OY856186.1, from coordinate 340,882,643 downwards.
AGGCAAAATTATTATTTTTTAGATTTCGCTCCTTTAAAGTTGTTTTTTTTCTTTCTTTCCATATGGAGAAAAAGAAAACCAGCACATTTTCGTCATCCTGTTTATTTATTTTAATTAATAAAACTTCATTGTTGAACAAAACATTCAGAAAAATTATTTATTCTTCAGTTTTTTCAGAGCGAGGTGCATAAAAAAATATAACATTCTCAAATACAGGAGTGAAAATAAAACATATCATTCTATCTCTTAATATGAAATGACTATTTTCTTTCAAACATTCACAAATTTAATTTTTGCTTCAAATTTGATGCTTTTCTTCATATTAGAAATAAAAATAATTTTTTTCTGAATGTTTTCCTATCGAAATAACAAGCCGTTTTTTAGCATGAAATCAATTGATCGATTAAGTCACATTACGGCATACATTTAATAAACGAACCAAAACCTCGAAAATCGATTTCGGTTCAATGCGTCTTCTTTGCACTTTTTGGTTGGCGGTAAATTATTGACAGAAAACTTTTTCACCTTCACTTTCTTCACCTTTACGTTCTTCTAATTTAACCAACCAAGTTGTGTGCTTAGTTAAAAATAATTTAAATAAATATCATTTGATCATTGTATATAATTTATTGAATTGTTTTATAATTTTACAAACGAAGTGTAAATAAAACAGTGGAAATTAATTTTGTACCAAAAAGAACTTTAATAACATATAATTTCCTTGAATTCATCAAAACCTATCCGCAAAGAAGTTTAAAACATCTGTATGTTTATCTAATTGACTTTCCCAGTCCTCTCTGAAAGGAATAATAGTTGAGCCACTGAAGATGGCTTCAATTTTCTTACTTACCTAAATTAAAGAGTGCCATATGTTATTGCAATCCATAAACCGGTAGACTTCAGTCTAACTGCCATGCTGTAGGCTATCAAATCGGCTAAGATTCCGGTAGGAGTGAGATGAAAGAGATTTTCTAACGCTTCGGCGCTAGGCGGATTTCCGAACTTTAATCAAGAGTTTCTGATTGACCATTTTGTCAAAGACCACCCACCAAACCGTAGCCCCATACAGCACAGTTGGTCAGAAAATCGAGCTGTATTGCAAATGATTGCCTTTAGGTATGTTGGATCTCCAGCTTAGTTTGTTCTGAATGAGAGCCAGCCTTGTCTGTGATACTGAAACTGACTCTGTTTAGAGCCAAGGCGTTAAATTAAGGTGAGTTGTCCTTTCATGAGAAGAGAACTAATGCCGATTTCTGTAGACTATTGCTGAATTCACAGTTATCAAGCCATTTGGAGAGGATACAAAGAGTTAGATCTCAAGAGCACAATTTCAGGAGTTCTCTTTGATTTAATCTAGTAAAAACATTTCTTTCAATCTTTTTAGTGTTTTTAGAATATCACAAGGTAGGATAACGCTCTTAATAAGGTCTTTGAGTTTATTTTCTAGAAACGTAACATAATACAAAAAGGCTTCTAAAAATCACTAGCAGCCAAAGTTAGGTCAATGGTTTTTCAATGTCCACAGGGATGACACCATCTGGTCCTGTACGCCTATTCCGGCATTTCCCTGGGAATTGGGAATTGAGAAAAAAGTGCAATAAATGAAATAAAGAAATATTTTCTAATACGAATTGGTTATTTCCCGCAATACGGCATACTAGTTATGAAAAAGTTGCTATAATTTATTTCTCAATTTCTATTTCACGATGTACCGGAATTTTTTTTTTTTTTTTCCTTTATCTCCATTTAGGAGCATAGGGCGTCTACTAGACTGGACCATCTGACTCTGTTCGGGGCAATCGCTTTCAGTTCACCCCATGTCTTGCCGATTTGTTTTGCTTCAGCTAGCACCGTTTTCTTCCACGTCATGGGTGGTCTTCCAACTCTCCTTTTACCTTGTGGATTCCACTCTAGGGACATCCTTGTTATATCTTTAGCTGGTTTCCTCAGTGTATGTCCTATCCATCTCCATTTCCTTTGTTTTATCTCGGACTCAATGTCTAACTGCTCTGTCTGTCGTAGAAGTTCCGGGTTACTGATGGTGTTCGGCCAGAAGCATTTGATCAGTCTTCTCAGGCATTTGTTCACAAACACCTGTAGTTGATTTGTGATCTTCTTTGTGTGTTTCCACGTTTCACACCCATATAGCAGTACTGACTTGACACATGCATTGAACATTCGTAGCTTTGTCTTTCTTGACAGGACGGATGCATTCCAGATCTTGTGAAGCATATTGAACGTATTTCTAGCTTTGTTAATACGCTGACTGATATCTTCTTCAGTCCCGCCTGTTTTTGCTACAGTACAACCAAGGTACACAAATTTGTCGACTTCATCCACTTGTGTATTGTACCGGAATAGGTACCTAAAATCGAAGTACCTAAAAATTTTAGGGCTAACAACGGAAAACAAATATTTAATCCTGAGTTGGCTCTAAAAAAACTTTTACGGCCTCAAATTATTGCAGCGCTCTTAAACAATAACCGAATTAGTTTATTTTGAACTTTGGTATCATGTCTCCACAACTCAGATTCTGCTATATCTCATATCGAGAAAGACATTGACATCAGTTCAAAATGTCATTCTTGCTTTTATCTATAGCTTATATCTGGTTAGCATATGGTCACTAATCGAAAATTAATTATTTTACCATCAATAATAAAGCCAAAAACTTATTAAATTAAAATCATAACTAAAATTTGATTAGATTGTTTTTGTAAGATAAATAGTTCTACAAATGAACAATATTTTGTTGTTCAATAATAAAAAACTGCCTTTCTTGTAACCTATGCAATATGCATATAACCAATGCAATATATGTATGCATAATATGTATATTTTTATTTTTTACAAAACAAGAAAATTCAAAACTTGCTAATTCATTTTAACTTATATTAGTTATGTAATTTATATTTACATCGGCTTTTTAAGATTACAATGCGGATTATGTGTAATTCGTTCTACGCCATAAATTTACTTTATAATGTAGGCTTATGATTAATATAACTTTCATTTGTTGAGGTTATCTCTTCAAAATATCAATATGTGTTTAACACAATTGTAGCAAGAATATAATAAAATTTGAGAAATTACATATAAAGTTTATTTTTGACGACAATTATAAGGAGTTAAGGAAGTTTGGTGGAGTTAAAATTTATCTGTCTCTAATATTAAAAATGCTTTTCGAATTTTGTACAAACCTGAATTTCCTTAACTTTCTGAGCCAAAATTAGTTAGTGAAAGCTTGAATTCATTCAGTGCATGTTTGGGGTCTGATCAGTTCAGAAAAGAAAAGCCTTACTAAGGCAATCTGATGTGGACCTATTCTGTTTCAGGTCTGACCCTGATTTGGTTTTTCGTATATGTCCTTAGTAGGGCAATCTGATCAGGAATTACCTCACTGAGGAATTACCTTACGTATTCGGTCTCCATTGCTCTATTTGAGCCCGAGAAATTTCTGCTCTGTTTACTTTGGTTGCATCAATATCAGGGTATTCAAGGTTAAAAATTTAAGAGTAAAAAATGGATTTTGAAACATTAAATGTTGAAAATGTTTTTAAAGACAATTTAAATGCAGGGCAAAATATTACAAAATATTTCTAATTTAATAAAAAATAAAGTTTTAATTTTTAAAGTTTCTAGTTTATTTTTAAATATTTAAATTTCAGTTTTTCGGTTTTATTCGCTTCATTTGTTTTCCTTGTATTTAATTTTCATTTAAAAAATTTGTAATCCTAATAACAGTAATTTTAAGATACACTATTCAAATAAATTATTTCAACAAAAATGGAGATGGTAATCCTGAATACGCTGCTGGAACTCCTGAATAAGCTGCTGGTAGTGCAGAGTAAGCTCCTGCGTATGCAGGGAGTGCCGAGTAAGCCCCTGCTAATCCGGAATAGGCTGAGTAAGCACCGGCATATGCTGGCAAGCCTGAATAAGCGGCTGGAAGTGCTGCATATTCAGCTGGTAACGCAGCTGGGAGTGCTGAATATGCTGCTGGTAAAGCAGCTGGTAAGGCTGAGTATGCCGCAATGGCTGGTGCAGCTGCAACTAAAGGTTGAGCAATAGCATGATTTACGCTATGTGCATTATATGATGATGCATATGGTGCTACTACTGCTGCTGATGCAATTGGTGCTGGTAGTATTCCAGCTTCAACTGAGTAGATGACAGCGAGTGTGAATATCTGAAGATTAATAAAGTCATAAATAAAAGAAAAATTAAAATAATAAGATTTATAAAACTTACTACAAATTTAGCGAACATCTTGATTGATTTTGTATTGTATTGTATGATTACTTTAACAAATGAATGGTTATTGTCTGCACCAGCTTATTTATTTATAGTATTTTAAAATTCAACCAAAACCAAAAATCAATCCAAATATCAAACGTGATAAGAATAAAGCTATTATATAATTTAACTACTATATTATTCATCAACTTGATTACTATTCATACAGTAGCTTAAGGTATTATTACCACGCGGCTGAATTACAATTTGAACATCATAATGATTTTGTATAATTGAACTTTCCAAATCAATTAATTAGATTCAAAATTTTTTAACGCAATTTTTCGTGAAGTGTATCAACATTTTTGGGAATTAATTATTTAAAAAATTTGGAATTTTTTAAAATAATTTTTTTTCAATGCGGTTTTCTGTCGAAGGTAAATAGGTTGCAGTTGCGTTGTGAGCAATCCTGACATTATATGTTTTATTTTAGGTTTGTGACAAGATATCGTCGAAGCTGAACTCAATTTTGTAACGGGATAAAAAGAAACGCTTTATCGTAGGGGTTTGGGTGTTCTTGAGAACTGCAAATGAACAAAGAAAGAATGTTTTTCTGGTAGACAATTGTACTAGGCACGCAATGACTGAAGTGTGTAATCAATTCACATGCAGAGATCAGTTTTCAGTTATTTGTTATTTGTTTTTAACGCGTACTTTTTTAGTCTAGACTAAACTGCTTTTAATGCTGCTAGACTGCTATTAATGCTCTGGTGTAACGTGTGAATTTTGCAGCTTCAGGCAAAATTGACTTGATCTCTGAAATAGAAAAAATTTGCGTCAATTAACACTTCAGAACGCATGTAGTAGGTCTAGTTAGAACCTATAGGTCTCACAAGATTTCTATATATTGTTGTGACGCATATTGTAATTCTTATATAACATGAAACATTTTATAAACAAAAATTTTAATTTGAAGTCAGCTTGGTGTGGTTTTCAAAAGGATCTTAGCTCGAACAATACAGTTACAGAAATTTACATTATTTTCTTTCAGAATTTTAAGAGCGGCAACGAATATTTACTTGGCAAACCGTTTTCTCTAAAAAATTTAATCTTAAGGAATCCACTTAGTGGTCTTTTTACGGCCAAACAATTTTACTCGTTTTTAGCAAATTTAATGTTCATTCCTCAAATGTATCTGTTGAAATCAGCTAGAATCCTGGTATTGTCAATGACCATTATTGCTCAATTGTCCTTGAAAAGAGCATCGCTCTTCCATTTTTGTTTTCTTCATTTATCAAAAATATAAGTGATGTTATGCATGGCATGTACCATCAGTTTAATTTTGGCCTAAATATTATCGTCAAATCGTTTTGCAATAACGGTGTGCGTTTAAACTGAAGCGAAATCCAAACAATTTTTTGCGGTTGACCAAGTGAAGTACAGCAGTTAAAAAATCTTAATTTGAAATCTTTGGAAAAAATCATAATATGGTAATTTGTGGTAGTTAAAACATTATTTTAATAATTCAAAGTTTTCACAGTTTTTTAATAATTATAATACAAAGTAATACAAAGTGATCTTGTACAAGCAAATTTAAAAATGGAAAATCGGTTCAAAACCAAACGGTGTGTTACAACTTTCTCAAATGATAAATGTTCAAAACGATTTTTTTTTTAAATAAAAGTGTTGCGTAGTAGGGTTTAGAATATGTGTCACAACAACACATAAATATCTTTTAAGACCTAGGTCCCACAACAACTGGCGTTCTAAGGTGTTGATGAACGCTTTTTTAAAACCTCTGCGGATTGAAGCCACCTGAGGCTATGGATTCCGGCAAACCATTCCATTTGTGTGCAGTTTAGACAAAGAAGTATTTCTGCGATCTGCCAGTATGACAGCGCGGGATCTCGACCGTTTCACTGGTTGCCGTAGCCGATTGCCGAGTGGAACGGGGGTAAAAATAACTTTGAGGCTTGATGATCTCTGATTTCATCTGAGCACTGTTGATGACGATATTTGTAAAAAACAACGAGGTCAGCAACAGTGCGACGATGTTGTAGGGAATCAAATTTTGATGTCAAAGCTCGATCACCCACAATTCGTATAGCCCGCTTTTGAATAGAGTCTAAGAGGGCCAAGATGGAAATAGAAGCAGCACCCCAAACTTGAAAACAGTACATCATACAGGAACGAATATAGGACTTATAAACATGGAGCAATTGGTATGGAGTGAAACATTTTTTGCATCTATTTAGGAGGCCGCGTTTTTTAGACGCGATTTTTGCCATCGCCATTACATGATCGTTCTTGTCTCCAGAGTAGGTCATTTGAAACTGTGACATCCAATAAACGAATGTTTTTACATTCGCCTATTGGTTCATCACACACCCTGAATAAAATATCTTTGGGGAAGTCGGTCTTTGATCTGGAAACAATCAACAGCTTTGTTTTGGCAGAGTTGAAATTGACCAGGTTTTGGTCACCCCAGTCGGCGACTTTTTTTAGGTCTTTATTCACATTTATGGCAGCGTCTCTGCGGTTGGGATTAATTGGATCGTGCATTTTACCTTTTGAAGGAAGGGGCTCGAACGACTTGTGCAGAGCACTATCATCTGCAAAACTATTTTTTAGGTTGCTAGTGATTTTCAGCAATTCGTTGATATAAATCAAAAATAGGGTTAGGGACAATACTGAGCCTTGAGGTACACCAGCGTTAATTAGTTTAGACTCAGAAGAAAATCCGTCTAAGGAGAAGACTGGATTTGGGGTATTTTTTTAGGAGTTTCCAAAGCTAGCAAGTTAGCTTTTCTTGCGGGATCATTGAAAATTAAATCACAATCAATAATAGGGGTAATACAAGATTTTGTACCAGAATTTAAAGAATTAATGGCACTGTAGAAACTGTTGTCAGAAAAAGACATAGACGTAAGTTTTGAGGCTTTCGCTCTGTCAGTTTCAGACTTTTCGTTTGAGATAATCTGGTTAGATATTTCGTTGGCCTTTAGATATTGGGATCGATTAGCGGGAGTTTTGTTATGAATTCAAATATTAAATGATCTACGTTTGTTTCTAAGTGCCGTTTTGGCAGCTTTCGAATACAAGTACTTTTGTATGGGTTTTACTATGGAGAAGGGACAAATTTATTGATAGCAAATTGAATAGTTTCTGCGTAAAGCTTTGAGCAGAAACATTTACATTGTCAGTGTAACAATAATGATGGTCGAAAGGGAAACCATGGAAAAAATTTTGAAGACCACTCTTATCTATTTTTGAGTAGTGAAATATTTTACGGGGCTTAGGCGCTGTAGTTTTGATAACTGATGAAATTAAAAAATGATCAGAATTTCCAATACTACCTTTCGCGACATCGACACTCGTAATATCTGGCATTGCGATTTAGATGTAGATCTAAATGAAAACTATTATCAACGCCATTACGGGGGTGTAAATCGTGTTTTTAACAATTTGGAATAGGCCCTGAGGCGCGGCAAAAATTTCTGCCAGTTTTCCACTATTGTCAACATCGTCGGTCGATTTGGAGAATTCCAAGTTCCAACCATGATTTATTGTGGACGTTGAAGTCACCGGTAACGATAACTTCACAATTAGGGGACTTTGCTCTAATCTCGTCCACAATTTTTGTCAGTATATTAAAAAAGTTTGGGTTACGTTTGTTGGGGGACCGGTATAAAGTTATTGTAAAAAATGTCATTTCTGGAAGACAAATCTTTAAAATCATTGTATTGAAGCCGTCACCGTGTAGCTTAAAATTTGAAAAGCGTGTATACGCAACACTCTCATGAATTAATGCGCAAACGCCTTGAAGTTTGAAAGCTGATTCAAGCCTATATTTGGGATTAAGCGATTCTATAGAGAGAAAATTTTCAGAAACTTGTGTTTCTGTAAGGAATAGAATGTTCGGTTTGTCGTGCTCAAGATGATGTTGGACGTGGTCATGGTTAGCAGATGTTTTGAATCGAACTGCGTTCAATCCGCAGATGTTTTGAACATGTATTTTAAAGTTTTTTATTGATTCATATATGTGTTGTCCCTGCAAATACCGTGGACGTGCCGCTTTATGCGGATGGGTTGCGCAAATTTGATTTACCACTTGCAGACTTATATCTTTTCTGTTGTACTGCCATGTATATCAAAAGGTTTATTTTATTTTTTTATGTTTTATTAAAGAATGGAACTAAGCAAAAAATCCTATCATCATACAATAAAATATGACATATGCCAATATTTAATGCTAAGACTAAGAAATAATAACAAAATAATAAGTGAAAAACAAATTGTGAGAAATTTGCAGAAAACAAAACAAAACTAATTGCCACTAATCCAGCTGATGCAGCGCACCCCGGACGCACCGCTCACCACCCCAATTGAGGCACAAAGCCCACACATAATTATGTGTTGGTCTGATTCCTCGGAAGAGCTAATGAGCGGTGCCACTACGGAACGCTGCCTAGCTAAGACTGGAAGTGCTGCCGTTTACTAATTAAAGTTCGTCCGACAACACCCTAGGATATCATCTTGGCTAATGACATCTCCTGCCATTGCCAGTGGTATGTGATATCTCACGCTAACTTATATGTCCATGGCAGGGACTAGAGTACGCAGGGTAGTCTAATTACTAAATGTGAAACCACTTCAGTTACAAATTCTAAAACCATTAATTAATAAAAGTGAGAATGAGTGAAAAAATATTAAAATATGTACCCCCTGCTCTATGAAAGTGAATAGAAATATGAACTATAGTAATGAATATTTTAAATCAACAATCGAAAATAAATTACCATCAAATTTATTGTCACCACCAAAGCCATGAACATCAAATCCAAGTTTCATATCACCTAGTCTCCAGATCACAGAACCATCACAATCAAGCAAATCATCTTCACCTGGAAGTAGCGGAGAGACCGTTATTAAGATGAAAAGGATGGTCGAGGTGATCAACACAATATCTAATAACCCAATTTATTTAAGTCGTTTAGATCGGAAATCAGAACAAACAAGAATTTATTTGGCAGTGCAAAAAATTAGTAAAACGCTTACACAACATGATATCGTACCGCTACCTCCATTGTTAACAGATTTATCATTTTCTATGCCACAACGTCAAATACTCCAATTCGATTGTAACAAAAATATGGTTGAACAATCAAAACTATAGTAGGGTTTTGGTGCCATAGAGAAAGAAAAGGTGCCATTTCATTACCGGATAAAAAAGACGTCCTCAACCATTAAACGCCTTATGAACTTTTTACCTGTAATGAACATAAACAATAAAATAATTATAATTACAAAGCCGATACTTACGTTGACAACCAAGCCAAATAAAAAGATTGGATGGTCAGTTTTCAAGACGCAAGTCGTCGTTTAACCGTTTTTAAATTTCACATGTATATGTTTGCACATGTGTTTTAAATTGAACATTGCAAGAATATTAATAAAAAAAAAACAAAAAATATTCCCCTCCCCAAAATTTTAAAAAATATTAGTAACATATATGTATGTACCTTTCATATGTTAAGAAATCAAAAAATTTAAAAATTCGCATTTCTATAAAATCGATTTTGAATCTTTTACCATTATTTTTCTAAACGATAATATTCAAGGTTATATAATGTGAATTACTATTTTAATTAGCTCTGTTTAATACCTATATTTTGAGCTATATAAAAATAAAATCAGCTAAGTAGTTTTTACCGTACAGCCATTTCAATACACCGGGGTCGAGCAATTTCTTGCTTTTTCATCACTCTGTATCTTAATTACATTCATGAGCTAAAAGTGAAATTCTTACCTTCACTTTTTTTGGCATTTCTCGACGTTTTAGGACCTACTGATTCTAAAAAAAAAATGTATGTCTGTCTGCCGGCCGGCCGTCACAACCGATAAAATCTTGAAAACCGCTGGATGGATTACAAAAATTTTTGTTTCTAAAAATAGGTACACTCAATGATAAGAGCCGTAATGACGATGTTTTCGATAACTGTACCGGAGGTGTGTCAAAAAATCGTAAAGTTTGTCAAAACAAGGAAATTTGAATATTTTTTGCTTAAAAAACGTTTATTTTAAGTGATATTGAGTAGAAACAAAGAATCTGGAAGAATATTGATGGTCGGGATTGGTATGTGAGACCAAAAACTAGATTATTGCATTATAAGTTTGTCAAAAAAATTTGTCAAGTGTGTCAAAAGACAGATTTTTATTTATTTTTTTACCTAATTTTCTGGAAAAAAGTGAAATTAATTATTTTTAATTATTAGTATGACATGAAATTTTATTATTATTTTAGAGAATTATGGCATTATAAGTTTGTCAAAAAAATAATGTCAAGTGTGTCAAAAAATGATTTCGTTTATCTTTTTAGCTAATTTTTTGGGAAAAAAAAATTTTGCTGTTTTTATGATATAAATGTAATTGAAAAGAAATTGGACATAGAAATTTTTTGAATCTGTTAGTTTTTGAATTATTTTTGGAATTTTTCAGTTTGTATTTTTGATTTTGTTATAATTTTTGCAATATTTTTAGAATTTCGGAAAAAGTTTGAATTTTTGATTTTATTTAATTTTTACAATATTTTTGGAATTTTGAAAGATTTATGATTTTGTAATATTTTCTCGAAACGCTAAATATACATCGGTGACCAAAACTACAAACAATGTCCTCATAAAAGTTTTTTGCCGAAAACTATATCAAAATCCTTATCTCAGACCGAAGTCTTGATATCTCAGAGCTTGAGATTTCAGCCTCTCCATATTTTTTATTTGAATTTCGAGAATTAATTAAGAATAAAAATGTTCATCTAAATTCTGAATCTAAACCAAAACGGAACCAAAACCAAACCAAAACCAAAAAATTATATCGTCTTTAAACCAAAACCATGTTTTGAAATATCAAGAAACCGAAACCAAACCAAAAACCATAATTAAAAATTTGTTATTAAACCAAAACTGAAACAACTGAAAAAAATCTTTGGTTTCCATCTCTGTTTTAAACTATTCACTATTCAGACCAAAATAATTAGCTGTATCAGAACCTAGCTAGGACTAGATCGGTTCAAATAGGGCATTTATTGCTACATATATTACAAAAACTGTAAATTTTTTGTCAATACGTTATTTTTAAAACGTCAAATAAATTCTTTAATAAAAATATTCTAACTTTATACTTACTAATATGTCGTCATAATACGGTAGCTATTTTAATAGTCTCTCAAATGGATATAACTATATAGTGAATTTCAACCAAAACAAATTTATTCAAACGAAATAGGGTTCAGATCAGGAAAAATAGAGCATACACTAATTGGAAAAATAATTAATGATTGCTGATGAGAATCGGATGAGAATACACTATAGACTATAATGACTTACTCTAGTTCATATTGATCCGGTTCAGCTTTTTCAGTTTTCATTTTTTTTGATTCAGCTTTTACTACTAAGGATGAGATAGGTTTTCGCAGTCCGGGTGGGATCAAGAAAAATGAGACGTGTTCTATTAGTGAAATAAGGCATGATTTTTGATAAGGGCGGGATGCAAATACTCTATTGGGACTTACCTGAAAAAAAAAGACTGAAAAAAATACTAGACAGATGTGTCATATTTAAATATGTGATAAGATTTATAGTTTAGTGCAGTTAAAAACATTGCGTCCATCAACAACTCAGAACGGATGTTGTCAGGGAGCTTAAAAAACTGTATGTGTTGTTGTGACATATATTGTAATTCCTATTACGCAACACATTGTATTTAAAAAAAAATCTTATTTGATGTGATTGAAATTCTCTTGAAACTCTTTATTAATAAATAAAACAAATTTGCTCCTGTTCTTCTGGTAATTTTAAATGGCACAATATAGATTATGATGCCGTTACAAGTATCTAGTGATCTAATGAGGTTTGTAACGGCTCGCACATCGATTAGACAATATGTACAAAGAAATAATAATAAAAAAAATTAAATCAAAGTTTTACTTATCTCCTTCTTTTTTGTCAAAACAAATATTAAAAAAATGTCAAAATGTCAATGTCAATCATTCGAAAAACTCTCATAACAAATACAGTTATTTACAAATGGGTTTCGTTAATTATTTATTACAATACTAACGTAAGTATAATATAAAAAAAAATAATATAATAAATTAAATGAAATAAATATTAGTAAGAATTTATAAAAAATTTCTACATCTAATTATGTAAATATGCAAATCCTACCACTGTGATGGAGGTGGACCATATTCAGTTGGTAAACTAAAAGATTTTATTAAATTTTGCTCAACAACTGGTGGTTGATAAACTGGTGCTTCTGGTTCCCAGCCATGTTCAGCATACTGTGGAGCAGCTTTTATAAATGTTGGTGCAGCATATGATGTAGAAAAATGTGCTGGATATGGAGCGGCATACTGTGTCAGTACTGGTGCTGGTGCCAAGTATGGGGTTTTGATGATTGGCGATGGTGGTAAAAAATTATGAGCTGATATGACAGGCGTTGATTTAATTACTGGGTGAATAACTGGTGTAAAAACTGGTGTTTTAATGATAGTTGGTGGTGGTGGTGCATATGCAATCGACTTGATAACTGGATATTGAGCAATTGCGTATGATTTTACGAAAACTGGAGGTGGTGGCTGAGCAATAATTGCTTTTGTTAAATAACCAGTTCCTATGGAGTATGAAGGGGCTGGATGAGCGTAGGCAATTGCGAAATGGGCGTGTCCATGGCCATGTCCATGCCCATGTGATTTAAAAAATCCCCCATAAACGGATGAAATTAAAGCAGTTAAACATATTACCTGCAATAAATAAACAAAAACAAAATACTTTAAAATATCAATTTATGGTCATTAAATAATAAGGATCGTTTGTGATAACGATCAAAAATATTGCGACGCTGATGCATAGGCTGACTTCACCACAGCTCTGGAAACATAGTGTTCTGGATATATAATGAGCTAATATCCATAAAATACTTTAATTAAAAGCTATCCAATATTATGGACTTCGTTGTTCTAATAATAAAAATATTAAAGCAATTCTGTTGTACGAGAAAAAGTAAACAAAAATTTTATCGGAAGTGACAAAGCGGAAGTTAGGATGCAGAACTGATGTAAACCGTACTAAATGTGTATGTACCAAATTTCATCCAACTCGATTATCAGGTACAGAAGCTATTGAGCTTCCAAAATAACAGGTGCTTGGAGGACCCCCTACCACTTTGTTCACTATCGCTAAAAAAACTAATCAGTTCCTTGCCATACATATTTGCATATTTTTGCAAACTGTAATCAAAATTACTTAACGAACGAATGTTGTATGCTTCCAACAAACATTGAAACAATAAACAGGTGTTCGAGAGGACCCCACCACTTATCCCACTATTGTCCAAAAACTAGTCAATTCTTTGTCAATAAAGTCTTTATCTTTTTTCAAAGTGCCATTAAAATTGATTAATGAATGAAATCTGAATGCTCCCAACAAACTTTAAAAACCAAGTGTGAAAAGTCAGCAGTTGTATGGTAGATCCCCCGCCACTTTGATCAATGTGTTCCAAAAGATGATAATTATCTTCTTACACTAATTGAAACCTTTCCATAAGTTTTATCATAATCACTTCATTATTGTAGGCTGTAGTGTGCATAAAGATACTGAAAAAACTGCCAACAATTAAAAAAAATATTTTTTTTACCGGAAGTAAAAAACCGGAAGTTGGAATGCAGAATTTTTGTAAATCATACTAAATGCTTATGTACAAAGTTTCATCCAATTCGATTATCAGGTACAGATGTTATTGAGCTTAAAAACAAACAGGTGTATGGGACACGCCCCTACACTTTGTTCACTATCGCTCAAAAACTAATCAGTTCTTTGCCATACATGTTTGCATTTTTTCCCAAAGTGTTATCAAAATTGGTTCACGAACGAATGCTGTGTGCTCCCAACAAACATTGAAAAAATGATGACACAGTAAACAGGTGTTCGGGAGACCCCGTACCACTTATCCCAATATTGTCCAAAAACTGATCAGTTCCTTGTCATTTAAGTTTCCATCTTTTTCCAAAGTGTCATTAGAATTGATTAATGACTGAAGTCTGTATGCTCCCAACAAACTTTAAAAACCAAGTGTGAAAAGTCAGCAGTTGTATGGTAGACCCCCCCCCCCCCGCCACTTTGATCAATGTGTCCCAAAACATGATAATTATCTTCTTAGACTAATTGGAACCCTATTCCATAAGTTTCATCATAATCACTTCATTATTGTAGGCTGTAGTGTGCATAAAGACACTGAAAAAACTTAAAAAAGAATAAAAAAAATTTTGTTTTACCGGAAGAGAAAAACCGGAAGTTGGGATGCAGAACTATTTTAAACCGTACTACATACTCATGTATCAAGTTTCATCCAATTCGCTTATCAGGTACAGAAGTTATAGAGCTTTCAAAAAAACAGGTGCTCCAGGGACCCCTCACCACTTTGTTCACTATCGCTCAAAAACTAATCAGTTCTTTGCCATACATGTTTGCATCTTTTTCCAAAGTGTCATCAAAATTCGTTCACGAACGAATGCTGTGTGCTCCCAACAAACATTGAAAAAAGTGTGACACATTAAACAGGTGTTCGGGAGGACCCCCACCACTTATTCCAATACTATCCCAAAACTAATCAGTTCTTTGTTACTTAGGTCTCCATCTTTTTCTAAAGTTTCATTAAAATAAATTAATGAATGAAGTCTGTATGCTTCCAACAAACTTAAAAAACAAAGTGTGAAAAGTCAGCATTTGTATGGTAGACCCCCCACCACTTTGATCAATGTGTCCTAAAACATGATAATTATCTTTTCACACTGATTGGAACCCTATTCCATAAGTTTCATTATAATCACATCATTATTGTAGGCTGTAGTGTGCATAAAGACAATGGCAAAACTTCAAAAAAGTACAAAAAAAATTTTTTTACCGGAAGTGAAAAACTGGAAGTTGGGATACAGAACTATTGTAAACCGTACTATATACTCATGTACCAAGTTTCATCCAATTCGCTTATCAGGTACAGAAGTTATAGAGCTTTAAAAATAACAGGTGCTCATGGGACCCCCCACCACTTTGATCACTATCGCTCAAAAACTAATCAGTTCTTTGCCATACATGTTTGCATTTTTTTCCAAAGTGTCATCAAAATTCGTTCACGAACGAATGCTGTGTGCTCCCAACAAACATTGAAAAAAGTGTGACACATTAAACAGGTGTTCGGGAGGACCCCCACCACTTATTCCAATACTATCCAAAAACTAATCAGTTCTTTGTTACTTAGGTCTCCATCTTTTTCTAAAGTTTCATTAAAATAAATTAATGAATGAAGTCTGTATGCTCCCAACAAACTTAAAAAACAAAGTGTGAAAAGTCAGCATTTGTATGGTAGACCCCCACCACTTTGATCAATGTGTCCCAAAACATGATAATTATCTTTTCACACTGATTGAAACCCTATTCCATAAGTTTCATCATAATCACTTCATTATTGTAGGCTGTAGTGTGCATAAAGACACTGAAAAAACTTCAAAAAAGTACAAAAAAAATTTTTTTACCGGAAGTGAAAAACCGAAAGTTGGGATGAAGAACTATTGTAAACCGTACTACATACTCATGTACCAAGTTTCATCCAATTCGCTTATCAGGTACAGAAGTTATAGAGCTTTCAAAAAAACAGGTGCTCCAGGGACCCCCCACCACTTTGTTCACTATCGCTCAAAAACTAATCAGTTCTTTGCTATACATGTTTGCATCTTTTTCCAAAGTGTCATCAAAATTCGTTCACGAACGAATGCTGTGTGCTCCCAACAAACATTGAAAAAAGTGTGACACATTAAACAGGTGTTCGGGAGGACCCCCAACACTTATTCCAATACTATCCAAAAACTAATCAGTTCTTTGTTACTTAGGTCTTCATCTTTTTCTAAAGTTTCATTAAAATAAATTAATGAATGAAGTCTGTATGCTCCCAACAAACTTAAAAAACAAAGTGTGAAAAGTCAGCATTTGTATGGTAGACCCCCCACCACTTTGATCAATGTATCCCAAAACATGATAATTATCTTTTCACACTGATTGAAACCCTATTCCATAAGTTTCATCATAATCACTTCATTATTGTAGGCTGTAGTGTGCATAAAGAGAATGGCAAAACTTCAAAAAAGTACAAAAAAAATTTTTTTACCGGAAGTGAAAAACCGGAAGTTGGGATGAAGAACTATTGTAAACCGTACTACATACTCATGTACCAAGTTTCATCCAATTCGCTTATCAGGTACAGAAGTTATAGAGCTTTCAAAAAAACAGGTGCTCCAGGGGTCCCCCACCACTTTGTTCACTATCGCTCAAAACTAATCAGTTCTTTGCTATACATGTTTGCATCTTTTTCCAAAGTGTCATCAAAATTCGTTCACGAACGAATGCTGTGTGCTCCCAACAAACATAAAAACTTTGTGGAAAAAACCACCTGTTGTATGGTGGACCCCCCAACCCTTTATCCAATGTGCTCCAAAAGCTGAAAAAATCTTTCTCATGTTATTTAAAAGCTTTTCGCAACGTTTCATGAAAATCGATCGGTAATTGTAGGCTACAGTAGGGATAAACACCTGAAAAAAAAACTTTTTAACCGGAAGTGACAAACCGGAAGTTGGTATGCAGAAATATTGGAAACAGTACTAAAACCTTATATACTAAGTTTCAATAAGATCATAGCCGGATATCAGAAGTTATTCAAGATTTAAACTTAGAGGTGTTCGGGAGACCCCCCGCCATTTTGTCCAAATTTGAAATGAATCCAGATCTTCCATTTTCAAGTGAACCTGTATCATTTGCCAAAGTTTCATCAAGATCCTATGCAGAAAACTCACCCACCCACCCACCCACCCACCCACCCACCCACGCACACACAGACGTACACCAAAATTTTTTTTGGCTAGTTAGATAGAGGATGGTCCAAAACAAAAGATAAAATAAAATTTGGGGTATGTAAGATTTTTTTTTTCACGATAGATTGCATTACTTCACACAATTTAAAATTGTGGTGAAGTAAAAAGTGATAGATTACGTGTTTGTTATTACTTAATCGATTAATTAAACCAATTTTGTTTTAAGGTAGCAGACCTGTATATGCTATTTTATTCTTATATTCACTTCAAAATTTATTTATGGTCGTTTTTATGTTATAAATAAATTCACTTTCAGCTGACAATTGACAAAAATCTAATAAACATGTTTCGACATAATATAAGAAAGACATGAATACAGCAAAAAAGAAGTAAGTAAAATTGAAACGATGAAATGTTTTATGGAAAGTAGATATACACACATTTATGGTTGACTTTTATTTACCCTTTTCATAACAAGAATTAACAATTATTTTTTGCACTTGAAAATTATATTGAGGTTCGCAAAATATATTTTAGAACGGTTAGTTTCCAGCTGCAGTTTCAGTGGCTTCTCTGCTTCCGAGATGTGTGATCGAACATCAAGTATTGTGAGAAATTTTTTGAGTGAATTTAGCTTCAATTTAATACAAAGGGCAACACAATGATAACTGCAAATAATGGAAGAGTAAGGCAAGCCTGCCTAAATATTATTTTCGTTAACATTCCGGATAGTACTAGATACTGCATAAGAAAGTTCATTGGGACAACTCTTATGGCATTAAATGGAAACTCTAGACATCGAATTCAGCTCTTGCTGCGTACTCTTAGACATGGAGATATGCAGCAGATATGAGAATGAATAACAACGATGCCGATAAACCGCTATAAACCGAAGAATATCTAGTCATTGCATCAACAAAGTGAGAATCATATTACGTTTACATTTCATGGTGGGACTTTACCGGTCAACAATCAGTTTCGATTCATCTCGTTTTATGGCTAAATGACTTCAGTTTTCACATCCCATATCACGAAGGTTCTGAGTGATTATATCACGCAATGGTTGACTGGGTTTTATGCTCCGACAAACATCAACTGGTGGTTCCTGGTATTCTTTTTGAAGTAAAACTTCTATAGGCGCGTTATGAGAATTTTGCAACGGAAGTATGTTTAAAACACGAATATAATATTCGGCAAATATACGATACAATTCGACACACATATTTTAAATATTCACTGGTGTTTGGTGCATTATAGAAATAGTTCATATTTTTCGATGCTTAAACATTTAACAGAAATTCAATTAAAAAAACATAATTTTGAATTAAATTTAATGATTTTCAATCCGAATTTTTAGAGTTTTTTAATTTAATTTATATTAGTTTTCAAAATATTATATGTGTGCTCCATTTTTGTTTACATTGGATGCTTAGACTCGTAAATTAATAAAAATGGCAGCATATTTGGCTTTTTTAAAGGCAGAGAAATAAGTTGTCGCAAATCTTGGTAAATGGCATATATAATAAAATATAAGATGAAAAAAAGCACCGTTTTGAAATTTGAGCAAAATCGAATAACTGGTTCAGGAATGGAAGCATGTTTGGTGGATCTTTTTGGTTTGTATGGTCAAGTCATTCATTTGTTCATTTGTTATTATTTTTTTTATTCACTTATGCAGTCTCGTACTAAATGTTATATGAGTTGGATGTAGATGGTGGTCATGGTGTTCATTGTGGTCATGGTGGTCATGGTAGTCATGGTGGTCATGGTGGTCATGGTGGTCATAGTGGTCATGGTGGTTATGGTGGTCATGGTGGTCACGGTGGTCATGGTGGTCATGGTGTTCACGGTGGTCATGATGGTCATGTTGGTCATGGCGGTCATGGTGGTCATGGTGGTCAAGGTGGTCATGGTAGTCGTAGTGGTCATGGTGGTCATGTTGGTCATGGCGGTCATGGTGGTCATGGTGATCAAGGTGGTCATGGTAGTCATGGTGGTAATGGTGGTCACGGTGGTCATGGTGGTCATGGTGTTCACGGTGGTCATAATGGTCATGGGGCGTCTCGGTGGTCATGATGGTCATAGTGGTCATGGTGTTTAGAGTTTGCATCCCGGGCTTTCCCAGGCGGGAAAAATATTTGTGTTGATTAAATTTGTT
This sequence comes from Diogma glabrata, assembly GCA_963693315.1. Lineage (NCBI taxonomy): Eukaryota > Metazoa > Arthropoda > Insecta > Diptera > Cylindrotomidae > Diogma > Diogma glabrata. The sequence goes on along the minus strand of OY856186.1, from coordinate 340,863,330 downwards.
TTGTTAAATAGAAAAATGAGTGCGCGTAATCTTTGTACGCGGTTAAAATAAATTTCTTTGGCTACTGTGGTACTATTAATAAAAAGATGTAATATAAAATAAATATGTCATATTGCAATTTAGAGTTGCCTTTCTTGATATTAGCATAATTGAAATATGAAATTAGAGGTTTATGACAAATTTGATAAATTTATTGAAAAATGCATCAATTGTTGTACCAATTTTTAAATTAAGTGGACAAGTATTCATCGTGAAATTTAATTTGTAATACGTTGTAAGACTTTGTAAAACATGTAAATATGGCTTTTTATTACACATTGTTGTAAATTATATTATCAAGAATATTAGAAAGAAACTCTAAATTACAATATGACATATCTATTTAATTTTTGTAAATAATAAATTTTTTGGTTAAAGCCATTTTTATTAATACCTGCTGCAGTGGCCAAAGAAGTTTTACTTCAACAGCGTGTAAAGATTACGCACTTTATTTTTTTAATAATTCTTTCTACTGGAAAACTTTTATCATGACCAAACAAACCATTTAATCTGTATTTAGGGACTCCGATTTCCTCGCAACCTTCAAGAAGTTGTTTGGTTTTATTATTCATTCGAAATCTATATAGATTTTCAGCACCATTAGATGGACCATAAATTGTTCGTATAACCTTCTTCTCGAATGTCAATAGTGTTTTATGATCGGTTGTTAGTAGTCAATGCTAAGTTTTTAGTTACATAGGTTATTGCAAATCGTATTACTGCTTAGTAAAGTGTGAGTTCCCACGATCGCAAATCAAGTTTTGATCGCACAAGTTTTGAGTTTCGTGGGAAACGCTGTATGCGAAGAGATAAGGGATTTAAATTCTCCATGTATATCGTTTGACGAAGTTGTTACTAGGGAGCCCGGAATCTCGAGATTTAAAATATATATGGATAAAAACAAAAAATGAAGAGAAATCACAATTTTCAAATAAAAACACATTTTTATATTTTATTTATGCTCTTTAGTTTTAGTCTTGAAAATGTATTAATATACGAAACCGGTCGACGGTTTTTAAAAAATAATAATTTTAATAAAAAATTTTAAAGTTTTATGTGTAAAAGACAAGGTTTGTGTTTATTTATTTAAAAACACATTATAGTCGAGGAAAATTAGGTTTTAACTTCTAAGTCCTCAGGGACAGCTCCGATTTTAATGATTTTTTTTTTTAAATGTGTGTTTTTATATATTATTTGAAATCAGAAACATTACAATGTGCGCAATTAATTATTTATATTGTTTAAATAGGGCTATTATTTTGAAAACGTACATCGAAAAAAAAACAACTATTTTTTAAAAATCTGAAATTTTGATATTTTGTTGGTATTGACGAAAGGAAAAAAGTAATTTCTGCTTTTATTTTTTGTGTACTCTGAATCGGAGTTATGCGCGGTTGAATTTTGAGGCTTTTTCACGTAGTTTTTGGTAATGGTGGCAATGTTTTGTGAATAGGTGCCACAAATTTCATCCGACTTACGTATATTTTTGCAAGTAAAAAGGAAAATAATTGAATAATTGAAATAAGTAAGTTTAAAATTAATAACTCTTCTCTTTTCCGCTAGGCGGCGCGTAAAACCTGTGTTTACTTCAAAGCTCATATCTCAAAAAGTAGGCTTTTTTTTTTTTGTTTTTCACAAATTTTAAAGTTAACATATGCAGCTATGAAATTGAGAAATAAAAAGTCAGCAATTCAATATGGATTTTTTCTTACGATTTCTTAAAGTTTGGTATATGAAAAATTCACATGTGTTTTTTTATTAAGTTAATAATCCTGTACTAAATGTGGATCTAATAAATTAAACATTTCATATTTTAACACCTGCAATAAATTTGAACCATTTTTTGTGTATTTCTGATTGAGAAACAGGTTTTTATTCAGAATAAGAATTGGAGATCCCAATGATCGAAGATTTTGTTATAATTTCAACATCACCAACACTAACATTAGAAAAAAACATTAAAAAAATATTTTTCCTATAAACATTATAATTTAATCAATATTATAAATAAATACATTAAAAAATTAATTTATATATTTTTTTTTGCCTTTAAATTGAAATATTTATGATCATCAGAAAAAGAAAACATTTTGGCAATTATTTTATCGGGTGTAGTGTTATCCGGTAAAAAACAGTGGAATCCTTGAGTTCTTTGTTTTCTTCCAAGAACATTTCGTAGATGTCGGTGAGGGTCCATAACACCAACCGCTTTGATTTCTTAATTTTTGTCGATCCTTCTGTCATAGTAACAACATCTTTAAGGCCAGGCAGTGTTCTACTAATTTCCTCTGATAAGAAGTATGTTTGAATTTGTTTTACTATATTTTGTGACAAACTGTGCACTTGTTTGCTTTGAGGCCAACTGTAAGGACCTACTGTTTCCAACAGATCCATGGCGAATTCTACCAGTCGTCTTGATGCATTAAATTCATCCTGGAAACGTTGATTTGACCAAAATTTACGTTGTAGAGTTGTCAACAAAAACGCTTGTTTTGATTTACAGCTGGCATCTTTAAACTCTTTTTTAAGGTTCATAAGCCATGATGTATATTCACATTCCTCGTTTGGTGATAACACTTTAACTGAATCTACTTGAAATATTCTTTGACTTATTGCCGATGTGACACTTGCAATTTTTTTATAACTTCCTGTTGTAATATGATTTTGTTTGATAGGAGATTCGGCTAACCTTCCAAGAACATTGTTAATATCTTCTAAAATGTCATTAAGTAGTTCAGGAACTGGTGGAGATATAGTATCAACCGAAACTGGTTATGGATCTAAAGATGCTGGAGGTATTTGAATATTTTCGTTCGTTGGAACATTTTCAACATCCTGATTTATAGAAATAATTTCACAAACGATAGTTTCCGAACATGAAAGCTGCTGTATAGAAAATATTAGTTGCATATGAATTTTTATTCATTTTAATAAAATAATTAAATTTACCTTATCTTTATAGATATAAGTGCGACATGTTTCACATATAAACTGGTCATCACGCAAAGTAAAATTTAGGGTCGCAGCTTTTTGAATAACAGCTGGTGTGACCAGTTTCACATTTTTTGATGTCCGCTGATGATTTTTGAGACCGTACAAGCTACAGCACAATTTGAAAGGCATTTCTATTATTATCTTTTCTAAACGTTATGTCTGCTAAATATTTTAGAATATAATTGATTATAAGGCAATCCAATCAATGTATATATATACCCTTGAAATAGTTTTGACATAGGTAGAATCAGGTAAAATTAGGTAGGTACAATTTAATATATTTTGATTGGATGCAAGTATAATTTGGTCAAAAACCGTTTGTGGGCGTCATTAGAAATTTTAAATGTTAAAATTATGAGCCTCTAATGAGATTTTAATTAGTAAAAAGGGGCTGAATAGACATTTTTTAAAATGAATAAACATTTTACACACCCTTTTAATAATTTAAATTCCTTTATTTTACCACTTAACTTAAATTAATTTTTAATAAGTTTTAACCATTACGCCGCACAGAAAATGGTTCAAATTTATTGCAGGTGTTAAAATATGAAATGTTTAATTTATTAGATCCACATTTAGTACAGGATTATTAACTTAATAAAAAAACACATGTGAATTTTTCATATACCAAACTTTAAAAAATCGTAAGAAAAAATCCATATTGAATTGCTGACTTTTTATTTCTTAATTTTATAGCTGCATATGTTTACTTTAAAATTTGTGAAAAACAAAAAAAAAAAAGCCTACTTTTTGAGATATGAGCTTTGAAGTAAACCAAGGTTTTACGCGCCGCCTAGCGGAAAAGAGAAAAGTTATTAATTTTAAACTTACTTATTTCAACTATTCAATTATTTTCCTTTTTACTTGCAAAAATATACGTAAGTCGGATGAAATTTGTGGCACCTATTCACAAAACATTGCCACCATTACCAAAAACTACGTGAAAAAGCCTCAAAATTCAACCGCGCATAACTCCGATTCAGAGTACACAAAAAATAAAAGCAGAAATTACTTTTTTTCTTTTGTCAATGCCAACAATATATCAAAATTTCAGATTTTTTAAAAATCAAAAATTTAAAAATCAACAAAAAAATGTACGTTTTCAAAATAATAGCCCAATAATAAAAACATAATTTATGGAGAGAACAAATTTTGTCACGGTATTTTTTAACTTTTAAATAGTATAATTTAAAAAATTTGTTTTGTTTTCTTTTTTAATTTTTAAAAGCTTTAAATTATACGAATATTGTAAGAAAAAAATTGTAAAAAATTATAAATTATTTTGTATTTATTTTACATTTAAATATGAAAATATATAATTCTAAATTCAGAAAGTGTAAACTATAAATTCAGGAAATTCGAAAATTTTAACTCGATGATTAAAGGGCAGAAAAGTCCCCATATAATGAATAAGCATTTCCATAATCCCACAAAAAAAAAATAAAGTCCTATTTTCATATAATTTAAATTATATGAGTTGAACATGTATGATTCATATGACTCTCTCAATTTTAAAGTTACAACTTCCATTAAAAACTCGATTTATAGGTTCTTTCAAAGCTATAAGATGATATATATTCCAACATGCCTAAACCCTTCACCTTCAAATTGTTAAGGGTTGAACGACTCGAAAGGAGTGATCCGTGCACTATAATGCAAACTTGAAACAGTTATATCTTTGGTATTTTTTATCCCACAGAAAATTAAATTAAACCAATTTTTGGTTAAGAAAAAACTTACGTTTTTGTCTGAAGAATTTTTTTACGTATATTTGTTAGTTTTAGAGTTATTTTGAACAGAAGGTACTTTCTTAGGAAATTTGAAAATTCATTTTTCTTTATTATCAAACTTTTTTCGAAAAATACGTATTCTAATCTAGCAAAACTTCTGGATCATATAGGTAACACTAAAATACAGCTAGTTGTAAAGGGGCTATGGCCTATGGTCAATATAAATTCTTTTAGGAATGACCGAAATTTTAACGCTGAGTTTCTATTTTGAATTCGAGATGCTTGCATCATAGCTTGGTTTTTTTTAATGCAAACGACTTGAACTAGTGCCCATTTTAAACGTCTTTCCAATCATTACAAAAAAGTATGACAGTTTTGTAAGAAAAATGCATTACTTTTCCGTTATTTAACGTTGAATTCTTCGAACTAAGTCGTTAAAAAAATGTCTCGTCATTGAACCATAACTTGCTTCATTTTGGACCTACAACCCTCATAAAAACAACAATCTCTTGGTTTTTTTAAGTTTCATTTTTGTTGATTACCAAATTTTTGAGAGAACGCTAAGTTTAAGAGTTATTTTCGGAAAACTATCAAAGTTTTTCAACGAACAATATAAGTTTTCAATCGCAAATAATTAGAAAAATATCGATCTATCGAAAAAACCTTATACAACATTCTATACTTTAAATGTGTCCTTTTATCTATTTTTGGGGTTACTTTGAGTGAAAAATGCTCCGCCCTCGAGAAGGGGTGGAATCCACCCCAGGATATAAGAGCACATCAGCGCTATGCCACTTTCGTTCCTTGAGCCATTCCTAAACTACTCACCAAATTTCATGTTAATCGGACAAGGTTCAAAGAATTTGGAGCGGAAAACGTGTCTGTTCGTAAAACTCAGCAAAGTCTCTATATTAATGACAAATGTATATACAGAAGTTAGACATAGCGTGTACATATTTTGCTACTCTTTTAATACCATATTTTTATGTTATTATTAAATGAAATTTTCTATAAATTTGAACATAACAATTCTTTTATTGCATAAATTTTGTTAAAAAAATAATTTGTTCATAAATTTTGTTTATATTGTTTAAACAACATAAATATTTAATTGCGCACATTGTAATGTTTCTGATTTCAAATAATATATAAAAACACACATTTAAAAAAAAAATCATCAAAATCAGAGCTGTCCCTGAGGACTTAGAAGTTTTATGGATTTTGTAGCTAATTTTCCTCGACTATTATTCATTTGTTTATTGTCGAATGTAGATACAATGTACATACTAAAAAAATTAATTAATTGTATTAATTACTAATTAATACAACTTCTTAAGAAAATAAAAATTCAAGAACAAAAATAAAACTTAATAATATTTTAGAAAACATAAAGCGTCAATTGATTTATGGTCAGGCCTGTTGCTTAATTAGAAAATGATATTTCCAGAAACTGATAAGGCCCAGTGCCATTCCACACTTGTTGGTGGGATAGTCACTAAATCAATATTCATTCTCTGCAAATGAGGTCCTCCATGATCGTTTTGTTAAATTATTTTCATTTCTCTCCTCTGGAAATATGTTTGATAACATCAACAAAAGCAGCGTATCTATTCTGTCAATGTTTTAGAACTCTAGATATTTCAGTTCTCCTTTCCATTATGCGAGTTATTGAAGCATTCGTCAACCCGCTAATTAATTGGTTGCTTTGATTTTCTAGCTCACTCAGTACAAACTGAAGAGTTGCAAAGTCCGATATTTTATGATAGAGTGGATGAAAAACGTGATCTACGCAGCTGAAAAAGTCGAGATTTCAACTTGACCATTTTTGATTTTTCTGAAACTTTGCATATAAGTAGTATGGACAAAATAAAAAATACAACTTATTTTACAATTTTTTTTAAAATGCATAGTTCGAGCATAGGGGCCACCCCAACATGCATGAAAAATGAAATTTCTGCCAATCCGCTGTAACTTTGAAATTAAATTGCTCAACAACGGCTATACCGATTTCATCAAACTTTTTTGAAGTGAAAACTTCTTTAGAGTAAAATTTATATATTCGCGAACGCACTTTTAAGAGAACAAAATATTTTTAAATATGAAATACATCTATCATTTCTTAACGTTTCAAATTGCGATGTGGATATCGCGGTCGACTGAGGTTCGATAGGTCGTGAGTTCAATTCCTGGTCTGGTACATTTTTTTATTGTTTTGTTTTAATTTTTATTAAATGACCATTAAAATTATTTTTTTTTATTCATGAGTTCATAAAAATAATAAAAATTTCTTTTACGAATTTTGAAAAATTGATCTATAATGCAGATTTTTAAAGTTATATTGCTACTGTCTTTTGCAATTTGCATTCGAGTCATCATGCTAAATAAATATTGAATATATATAAAATTGAAAGAATGTATGGCTGTTTGTCCTTTATGCATTAATACATTAATCATCATAAAAATTTGGGAAGTTGTTGTGTACACTTAATTTGCGTTTTATTTAACTATTGTTTAAAACGATAGTTTGCTTTGATCAATCTTTTTTTTTTAACATAATTTTTATGAAATTAAATATAACGTAAAAAAGATAGTATAACCTACAATAACTACATTTGTATATCAAAATTATATGTACTGGAATTTCGGAAATGAATGAATTGTCGGAATTGTATTTCGTATTTTCGCCAAATATGTTGTTGGTTTGGAATTGTATGTAATGCATGTTTCTAAAATTAAGTGAAGACTTAATACTTGTAACTTGATACTTGATAACATCGATTATATCGATTTAAAGCTCACAACTACGAGACGGAAATCGCATAAAACATGGATGGCAATCATGATAAAAATTAAAAATGGTGACACTTAGCCGAAAGTGATTTGCAAATGGAAACAATTCGCATTAATACCAATGAATTTGCTAAGCTTTCCGCAGGAAGATTTGTAAAACTTAAAATTGTTGATCTATGGGTGTGACAACCACGCGTACTTTAGTCCTTGTTATTGGCATATGAGTTATCTTGAGATATCGTATACCAGCCATGCGGCTGCAGCCTACCCAATCAAGCCGGAGACCCAAGACATATGACCTGAGCACCGCATTCCAGAAATTTAATAATACATTCCACGCTTTTCGCGCATGATTCTGACGTCACACGGAACACAAAACCGACACGGAATTGAGAGCGCAAAGCGCCATCTTTAAAAAAGTTTTTTTAATATTTTTATTTAAAAATTAATTACAAAAACAAATAATTAATTTTTTGTCAAAGGACTAACTAATCATCTATCAAACAAAAAAAAATTTGATGATATCGATATAGCCGTTCTTGAGCAATTTAATTTCAAAGTTACATCGGATTGGCAGAGTTTTTATTTTTCATGCATGTTGGGGTGCCTCCTATGCTCAAACTAAGCACTTTAAAAAAATTTTAAAATAAGTATTATTTTTTATTTTGTCCATACTACTTACATGTCAAGTTTCAGGAAATGCAAAACTGGTCAAGTTCAAATTTCGACTTTTTCACCTGCGTAGATCACGTTTTTCATCATAAATAAGTTGAACACTTAATTTCACAAACATTCCATCCTAAGTAATTTGATTAAATTACTTACGGGGAATTTTATATTCTTTGGAAATTTAAAGTAATTTTAATAAGGTATATTAATTATGTATATTTTATTCAGCGTTTCAGTGTTTCCACTACTATAATATATAGAAATAGCTGAATGTAGTAATCGATAGCAATATTACAGTTGTAATTGTGTTAATTAAACAAGCAATGTAAAATTTTAGTATTTTTTCTTTACCCATTGTTTTAATTCTAAGTTCTATTATTACATATAAGATGGGAATATTTTCATATATATTTTTATATTATATTTGATCAATTTTTCGATGATGTAAATAATTAAATATTGGAGATTACAAAATCGAATTAAACATTTTCTAAAGTTCCATACAAATTTTTATGGAAATGCCAACAAGTTTTGTGTTTTTTATGTAACAACACAAAATTTCTTTTGACTAACTATCAGTGCATTCTATTAACTGATAGATGAATTATTATAGAATATCATGAACAAATGACGAAAAGCTTTGAACAAAGAAAAATGTATGAAATACTTTAATTTTTTATATAAAAATGACATAAACGTATAATATTTCCTCGGGTATAATGATATTCCCAGTATGAGCCAAATTCCAACCGGGGAAGTGGGTCGTTCAGAATGTATGAATTTTCATATAAATATCGAAGCTTTTATAGATGGAGAAAAAATAATTTAAAAATTGAATATTTTTTCCAGTTTTATTAAGTTTTTTAATTTAAAACTTTTAGAACTACGTATACTGGTTCGGCACACTTATGTTTTAAATTTGAGACTAATCCCATAATAGGCAGTTATTGAAAAATTAATTAGTCACGAAGCCAACACATCTGTCAAAACAGAAGTTAACATGTGCAGTTTTTGAAGATTTTCAATATAGTGTATTCGCCACCCATTTAAATTATGATATGCCACCCAGTTCTATTTACTTCGGTCTGAAAGACCTAAGTATTACATTCATGAGCTAAAAGTGGAATTCTTACCCCCCCTTTTTTGGCATTTCTAGACGTTTTAGGACCTACTGATTCCAAAAAAAGCAAAAAAAAATGTATGTCTGCTGCCGGCCGGCCGTCCGTCACAACCTACGAAATCTAGAAAACGGCTGAAGGGATTTGAAAAATTTTGAATTCTAAAAATAGCTGCACTCAATGGGAAGAGCCGAAAGGACAATGTGTTCATTAGCTGTACCGGAAGTGGTTAAACAAATCGTCAAGTATGTCAAAAAAATCGTCAAGTGTGTCAAAACTAGGAAGTTTGCATATTTTTTGCTTAAAAAACGTTCATTTTAAATGAATACGAGTAGGAACATTCAATTTGGAGAAATCTCAATGGTCGGAATTGGTATGTAAGACTAAAAACTAGATTATTGCACCATAAGTTTGTCAAAATGTTGTCATGTGGCTTAAAAGAATGATTTGCATTATTTTAACCAATTTTTTGGCAAAAATTGAAATTAATTATTTGTATTACATATAATTTAATCTCATGTTCGATTAAACATGGACATTTTTGTATTTGAAAAATTTGTATTTTTGATTTTGTAAAAATTTAATATTTTTAGAGTTTTGAAAAAGTTTAAATTTTTAATTTTATTATAATTTTTGAAAGAAAGTTTGTATTTTTGATTTTGTTATAATTTTTGCGATATGTTTAGAATTTTTTTTAAAAAGTTTAAGGAATTTTTGAATTGGAAAAAGTTGCAATTTTTGATTTTGTAATATTTTTTGATTTTTGAAAAGTGTTTCAATATTTGATTTTATTATAATTTTTGAAATATTTTTAGAATTTTGGAAAAAGTTATAATTTTTGAGTTTGTAAATTAAGAAATTTTGCAATAATATAGAATTTTGAAAAGAGTTTCAATTTTTGATTTTGTAAGAATTTTCGGAATATTTTAAGAATTTTGAAAAAAGTTTGAATTTTTAAATTATGAATTTTTTGCAATATTTTTCTAATATCAAAAAAATTAAAGTTTTTGATTTTAAAGTAATTTTTGTGATTTTGAAAAAAATTTGCATTTTTGATTTTGTTATAATTTTTGAAATTTTTTAATAATATTGGAAAAAGTTTCAATTTTTGATTTTGTTATAATTTTTGCAATATTTTTAGAATTTTGAAAAAGGTTTCAATCTTTGATTTTAATTAATTTCTGGAATTATTTTAGAACTATAAAAGAAGTTCACATTTTTGATTTTATTTTAATTTTTAGAATATTTTTGGAATTTTGAAAGAAATATGAATTTTTGATTTTGTAATATTTTGTTGAAACGCTAAAAGGAGAGGTTTTTGAGTAGTTTGCTGGGTGTATCATCTTTTCATTAAGTTATGATCTGTTATAATTTTGTGGCAACCTATTAATATTTCGTGTTTGTTTTGTAATATATTTCTAAACAGAGATAAAAAATACTTGTGCTTCAACAAAAAGTTTTATGTTTGGTAATTGATAAACATCGCTGCCCAAAACTAAAAACCATGTCCTCATAAAAGTTTTTTGCCAAAAACTATATAAAAATCCTTAACTCAGACCGAAGTCTTGATATCTCAGAGCTGTGAGTTTTGAGCCCCTGCATATTTTTACTTCTTAGTTCGTTATTCTAAAAATGTGTTTTTTAAATTTTTTTTTATTTACATATTTTTTTATTAAATGATTTTCCCTAAAAGATTGTAACCCATAGGCTTAGCGCTTGAAAAAAAAACTAATTAAGGCTACGCGGCTCATAGGCTTGCAAACCAGGAAAAAAATTAACTCCAAAAAAAATAACGATTAAATCTATAAAAATAAAAATAATAAAAAAAAATATAAAAAGAAAAACCGGATTCTATATGACGAAACTGGATGATTGTTTTTCAAAAAGAGTCCAAGTTTGTTTTTGGTCTTCAACCACTAAAGTTGAACGAATAATTTTTGTGACTTTTGTCTTGCAATTTCTTGTTTTTTCATTTAATTGTTTTAGTTAATGAGAAGTTGATTAAATAGGCTTTAACCTAAATAATAAGAAGAACAGTGTTTAAAATTTGTAAACGTAAATTTAAATAAGCTTTAACCTAAGACACTAAACATACTTAAGAACCAAAAAAAATATTATCTGTGAGTGTTGTCTTTTTATTTTGCAAATTAAACGGTGTTTTTTTCTGATATCGAAATTTCAAACTACAAGAATTGGAGTGATAACGGATAATCATAAAAATAACGAAAAAAACCAATTAAACTCTCAATAGAAAGTTACAACAAACAGGCACCAACAAAAATATGGGAATTCGGATTTATGAACGTTCTCTGCAGAACATAGTTAATGTAAATTATTTACATGACTTCAAACCGAAGTTCCAACCATATTTTAACCATATAACATTCAAAACAAAACAAATATAACGTTTGTGTTAACCATAAAAACCACTAAAATAGTTGGATAAACAGAGATAAACGTCCTACAATTCCAAGCTGATTATAAAACCCAAAACTCTTTAAAAACACAGTGGAAAGTTTAGAAGCAAAAAAAATATTATGTGTGTGTGTTGTCCCTTATATTTAATTAAAAATTAATTTTTACAGGTGGCGAGTAGGTAAGTAATTTAAGTTTTTTTTGTTAATAATTTTAAGTATATTAAATTTTTTTTCTCTTATTATTATTATGTTAAGGTTTAATTGTTTTATAAATAGTCCGATTAAATGAAATGATATGAAGTAATTTAGTTTTTTTGTTGAGAGAGCACGGGACGAATGGTGATGGCGACCCCAAATTCAGTTAGATAATTCTTTTTTTTGTGCATCGAACCAATACAGCGGTTGAATAAACCCAGAAAAAGCGATAAAACCACCCCAACACTACTACAGCCAGCGGGTTAAATAAGATATCGCGATACAAATCATTTGTGGGTCTGTAAACTGACGTAATACGTCTTAATACATACAGACGTAATACGTCACAATACAAGATGAAAAACGTGTTCTAGACCGAGTTGTGAAAATTTGACCATTTTTGATTTTCCTGAAACTTGGCATATAAGTAGTATGGATAAAATAAAAAATAATACTACTTATTTTAAAATTTTTTTAAAGTGCATAGTTTGACCATAGGGGGTACCCCACCCAACATGCATGAAAAATTAAAATTCTGCCAATCCGATGTAACTTTGAAATTAAATTGCTCAAGAACGGCTATACCGATTTCATCAAACTTTTTTTGTTTAATAGATTTTGTTTAATAGTTAGTCCTTTGAAAAAAAATTAATTAATTGTTTTTATAATTAATTTTTAAATAAAAATATTAAAAAAACTTTTTTAAAGACGGCGCTAGGGTCGAAGATCAATTTAATTAAACTTTTTCTGAAAATAGTTCTATCCTTACTCTAAAATATATCAAATTAAATCAGAGGCGTTAATTTTTGTTCTTGAGATATTTAATTTTAAAGATTTTTAGTCCGATTAAAATTCTTACAGCTCATTATTTTTCGAACAATTTATATCATCAAAAAATTTTAACCACTGAAGTTTGAGAAAATAATGAACAATTAGAATTTTAATCGGACTAAAAATCTTTAAAATTAAATATCTCAAGAACAAAAATTAACGCCTCTGAGTTAATTTGATATATTTTAGAGTAAGGACAGAACTATTTTCAGAAAAAAAATTAATTAAATTGATCTTCGACCCTAACGCCATCTTTAAAAAAGTTTTTTTAATATTTTTATTTAAAAATTAATTTTAAAAACAGTTAATTAATTTTTTTTCAAAGGACTAACTAATCATCTATCAAACAAAAAAAAGTTTGATGAAATCGGTATAGCCGTTCTTGAGCAATTTAATTTCAAAGTTACATCGGATTGGCAGAATTTTCATTTTTCATGCATATTAGGGTGCCCCCTATGCCCAAACTAAGCACTTAAAAAAAAATTTAAAATAAGTATTATTTTTTATTTTGTCCATACTACTTACATGTCAAGTTTCAGGAAATGCAAAACTGGTCAAGTTCAAATTTCGATTTTTTTACCTTCGGCGTAGATCACGTTTTTCATCAAAAATAAGTTAAACATTTTATTTCACAAAAATTCCATCATAAGTAATTTGATTAAATTACTTACGGGGAATTTTATATTCTTTGGAAATTTAAAGTAATTTTAATAAGGTATATTTTATTCAGCGTTTCAGTGTTTCCACTACTATAATATATAGCAATAGCTGAATTAGTAATCGATAGCAATATTACAGTTGTAATTGTGTGACTTCTTTGTCCGAACTGCGTACAAATGGAATAGTTTGCCGGAACACTTAGTCTCAGGTGGCTTCAACCCACAGATGTTTAAAAAAAGCGTTAATCTACACCTCAGAACGCCAGTTGTTGTGGGACCCAGGTCTAGACCTAGGTCTTAAAAGGTATTTATGTGTTGTTGTGACACATATTCTAAACCCTATTATACAACACATTTTATTAAAAAAAAAAAAAAAATTAAACAAGCAATGTAAAATTTTAGTATTTTTTCTTTACCCATTGTTCATAGGCGTAACTAGGTAGGGGCCCAGAGGGCCCGCCCCCCTCTAGACGAATTTTGGCCCCCCTAGAACACGAAGCTAATGAAGCATATAACAGTTAGGGAAGTAAAGAATTTGCTTTTCAAAATTATTTCAAAACGTTAGCATCAATATTTAATTAAATTATTTGTTTTTTATTTGTGATATAAGTATGATCATCTCGATAGAAAAAACCACCTACCATTAAAGTATTAGAAATAAACCAAATCGAACTATTTATTGACAAGTAAGAAAAAAAATTTTACAATTCATATCACTGATCTTCATTTCAATTTAATAAGTACTACCAATAATACTACCACAAAAGTATCTACAACATGGTCGCTTATCTAATCTGTCCACCATATTATCGAAGTTTAAACGAGAAAACATTTTCTGTCCAACAAGTGACGTGTCAGATCAGATGTCAGAATGTCAAATGAATTCACAATTTCTGGAAAACACTCCTTCCAATTTGTTCAAATAAAAACATCGCAATAAAAACAATATAGACTTCGTTTTAAAAAATACGGTCTCATTGCTCCATAAGACCTAAAACCACACCGAAACACCAACACTACTCGTAGTTTCAAGTTTGTTTGTATCGCCATTAGCAAATTGATTGCTTAATTCGAAGTCTGATGGATTTATTTCTGGAATTATCTTAATTTTGTATGGCTTAAAATGAAGATCGTTGCGCACAGTACTGCATTAAATGGTTTGGGGAGTGTGTGATTACTGTAAACAATGAATTGCTATTTTTGGACTAATTTTTATTTTTTCAATAGCTTTGACACAGGGTGCCTCAAAATATGTTAAGAAATTTAGAGACTAGGAATATTGATTTTGTATAATTTTTGTTTGTTTGAAAGTTACTAAGTAAAGATTTATAATATATAATGCAATTTATAATTTTATATGTTTTTTTCCAATTTTAATTTGCCAAAAAATTCAGTTTTAAAAAGAACATTTTTTCTTTTATTTTTATGATTTAAAGATTTATTATTTACACAAATTTATATCTAAATATAAACATAAATAACTGGATTAAAATCGGTAGATGTAGTAGCAACGGCGTCAAAAGTGACACTAAACACCGTTAATCTCACCGTTCATATTCTAAAGGTGCCAGGTTACAGTGGCGTTAAGGGCAACTATACAACGGACGCACTTGTTAAGCAAGGGACTGAACTCGATCTGCTACAAGAAATGGAAGCTCTAAGCGGGTCGTTTGCCCCTCTCAAACAACTAACTTATGACAGGGGTAAATGCGTAACCTAAAGGACGGTAGTCAAACAAAATTAGCTGCAAGATAAGCAGGTTAATCTTTTCCACGCTAGACCTGCAGCGTTCCAAAGAACTTATATCCTTGAGTAGGCAGAATATTAGTTCATTGGTAAAGTCATCACTGGCTACTGAATCCTTGGAGAGCACCCAAGTACTGATTGAAGTAGCTGTAAGGATGAGGACCAGGAGGAACCATCGTTTCATCTACTTTACACGTGTCCAGAATTCGCCCTT
The DNA here is from genome assembly GCA_963693315.1 of Diogma glabrata. Classification (NCBI taxonomy): domain Eukaryota; kingdom Metazoa; phylum Arthropoda; class Insecta; order Diptera; family Cylindrotomidae; genus Diogma; species Diogma glabrata. Next base: position 340,847,928 of record OY856186.1, on the reverse strand, counting down.
TCTACGGCAAACTCTTTTGGAACGCACACATTTAAAACTCTCACCGACCTGGGTAATTATAAACTCACGTAAATACTTAGCTTCAGGAGAAGCTCCAAATAGTTTGAGTAAGGGAGCGAGATTCTTTGGTATCACAACCTACGTATTTTGGTCTTACTATGTCGTCCTGATGTTGTGTTTTTGGTGACAGTTACTGCAACCTAACCTAACATAAATAACTTAGAAAAAAAATATAATTGATAGTTAATTTGAAAATAAACTTCAAATTGACACACCCGTTATGATTAAAAGAAAGAAATAAAAACGGAAAATTTATTAATTATTTTACTCAGAATATTATGGGGCCAGACCCACCCTAGAACAATTTCCTAGTTACGCCAATGCCATTGTTTTAATTTTAAGTTCTATTATTACATATAAGATGGGGCGAATATTTTCATATATATTTTTATATTATATTTGATCAATTTTTTGTACTTTAATTAATACAAATTTCAAATTCTGAGCTTCGATTATGTAAATAATTAAATATTGGAGGTTACAAAATCGAATTAAACATTTTCTAAAGTTCCATACAAATTTGTATGCAAATGCCAAAAAGTTTTGTGTTTTTTATGTGCTAACAACACAAAATTTTTTTTGACTAACTATCAGTGCATTCTATTAACTGATAGATGAATTATTATAGAATATCATGAACAAATGACGAAAAGCTTTGAACAAAGAAAAATGTATGAAATACTATAATTTTTCTATATAAAAATGACATAAACGTATAATATTTCCTCGGGTATAATGATATTCCCAGTATGAGCCAAATTCCAACCGGGGAAGTGGGTCGTTCAGAATGTATGAATTTTCATATAAATGCTGAAGCGTTTATAGATGGAGAAAAAATAATTTAAAAATTAAATATTTTTTCCAGTTTTATTAAATTTTTTAATCTAAAACTTTTAGAACTTCGTACTGGTTCGGCACACTTATTTTTTAAATTTGAGGCTAATCCCATAATAGGCAGTAACTGAAAAATTGATCACAAAGTAGAAGCCAACACAACTGTCAAAACAGAAGTTAAATAAAAGTGCTTAATAAAAAGTTATGACATCTGTTTCAAAAACGCTAATTGCATTATTGTTGAATCCAACAGAGACTACCGATTATGTAGGTTGGACCTACAAATTATTCTTTATTTAGTTTTATAATACCGCGGGATCGTGGCAGTTTTCATTGGCGACGATTGTCGATTAAAACTGCCATTGGTATGTTATTGAGCTATGCGATGCACAATATTTCATGCTAACTAAGAAAGTTTACTAAACACACTTATAAAAAGGTAATAAATCAGGTAAATTTTATATTTTTTAAATAAGTTGTTAAAAAATAAAACATTTTTATTAAATTAATAAATTTAATAATCTTCTATCTTCTATAACAACAAAACAAAGTGTTTGTCTGTCTGTGTGCGCTTTCCAGAGAAATCTACGTCACAGAAGTCTGAAATTTTGTCAGTAGAAGGCCATTGACAATTGACAGGTACTAGCACCTCGGAGTCCAAATTTTTAAATATAATTTAATTTTTTTTAATTAATATGTTTTAGTTTTCTTAAAGGTTTGCCTAAATGTTGATTAAATTTTAATTTGGTTTTTTATTCAAATTTCGTTTCATTCGCTCAGCTTCCTTTGATCAATTTTCTTTTCGTTTAACAGAATTATCATTAAAATAAAAAATTAAGGTATATTAGGCGCTTTCCAATCGAGTGAATTGCTGAATGGTTCACTTAAACTGAATTGTATTCCAGAATTCGTATGTTCCAATGGTAATCTTCAGTTTATCACTGAACGTAAACTGAGCTACTACAGAACTGGGTGGTTATTTTGTAGCGTTATCTCATTAGGTGAGATAAAAAGTGAGATAAAATATTTGTCTTCGATCGATTATATTAGATAAAAGAAATCGTTTAAACATAAATTTTTTTATCTCACTATTTATCTCACCTAGTGAGATAACGCTACAAAATAACCACCCAGAATTGAATTGAATAAAGTGAAGGAAAAAATAGGTTCACCAGTTCAACATATTCATATTTTTTTATTTACGGTTTGTGGTCAAACATTAAAAATAATAAAAAAATAAATCGGAATATATTTGTTTGTGTCTAAATTTTCGATTTTGGTTATGTATTTTTTGAATGTCAAAAAATTGCTGTTTTTTGTTGTTTTGGATCTATTTTTGATGATTTACTTAATATTAGACCAATTTTCTACAATCAATTCCTTCAGAAAATCACTCGATTGGAAAGCGGCTATTGTGACAAACAAATAAATTTATATGTAAATTGTGTATATTAGAATCAAACACATTATCTTGCAACAAATATTTCTAATTTACGACAAATATGTTCTTGGTTTGCAATTATATAAAAAATAAATACATATTTCTAAAAATTAGCACCAATATAATACAAAAAAGCACTGCTTATGTATGGTTAAACAAACCTGCTTGCATTATCAGAACGTGATGGCAGTTCTGATAATGCACTGTTCCCCTTCTTAGAAACATTGATGCATCAAGACTTTGTAATCGAACCTTATTGTACAGAAGAAAAAGATTATGAACAAAAATATCATAGCTACAGGTTACTGTTGTTTCTCCATTACTTTTAAAATTATTATTGTTATTTCAAGGGATGTAGAAATTGTTATTGCAAGGGATCTATAAAAAATATGCAAATATGTCAACTATTATTATTTTGTCCAATTTTTTTTTAAAGCTGGAAGGAAGGTCGAAATAAGACGATGGCCACACTGAAAAAAACCAGTTGTCTCAACCACACCGTGCGGAAAGATATGGCGAAATGGTTTCAACCACTGTACTGTTATAGAACGATGTAGTTGATACAATCACACGTAATGTGAAAATAAAATATTTCAATTAATATCAAATACTTAAATTTTAAAAGGAAAAATTCATGACATAATGCCAAAGAAAATTTTTTTCATGGAAATAGCTATTAACTTTATTCAACTACTGTTTTATTGGATGTAACACTTTATATTTTAAATAAACACCTCATTCTGTTGTCAGGAAAATGTTAACGTGTAGTGTGCCCAATAACGGTGAAATTGGTTACACATATTTTTTTTTGTTTGAATAATAAACTGCCAACTTCAAGATGAGGTTGTCACTTGTTATTACTTTAATGTTTTTTCCAGTGCACAAATTGACAAACCCAATAAAACGAAAATATTCACTAAAAAACGCTGGCATTGTTTGACCGGCTTTTCGGTTAGTCTCAAACATCAGCGCTATGCATGTCTTGGTCTGCTTGGTCAAAAAGACAATAAAATAATTCGTTATAATAATAAACAGATAATAATAAGGGGTTTTACCAGCAAACTGAAAACTAATCAGTTTCTTTTCAGGTAAACTCAGAACATGTAACAACTTTTAACGCAATTCGCTTCAGAAGTGTAGGTTTACTCATAGACTGTAGGTAAAACATAAAAAACAAAATGGGAGAACCGACCCTTCTGTCAATTTTGTTCAAGTTGAAAATTGCTCAACATAGTAACTAATCATTTTGCGAAAATTGCATAAAATTATATTTTCACTTTAGGCTTAAGACGAACATAAAACAGGAATCTGTAGTGACAAAGCGGAAGCTTACATTATTCTTTATTGTTTAGATAGTTTGAAAAGAGCTTTTTATCTAGTTTAAATGAGAATGTCAACATTTGAATTTATTGTTGTTTAAAAAACTGACTTGATAACTCTAACCACTTGGTTTTTTAAGTGTTTTAATACACTTTAAGATCACCATATGGAAAAACTACAACCAAACTCATGCTGTAGAAGAAATTGACGAAACCGATCGTAATATTCCGATCATTAGAATAGATTTTTAAACAAACTCTCATTTTTAAATAGCATGTTGGTTGAAGCGTAAGTCGAGCAAAAAATCAATGTTATAAATCTCAACATATTTAACAATCAATAAAAACCTTAAGAACAAAATGAAAATTTTTTATTATATAGGAATTTTCCATTTAAAAAAACATAAAATACAGTAACATATGTTACAAATTGTTCCTATCACCGTTTAACCACTTATTCATCTAATTTAATTCAATTATCAATCAATCGAAATCTAAGAACAAAAAAAATAGTTTGTTTTGATTATTCAATATCAATTGATTGATTTATTACATTATGTTTAACTAATGCAGTTTTTGTTTAAATAACTTTCACTGGTTTTAAATTTTTAAGTTTCGCACTAAATGCCGTTTGCATATACGTTGAAATAAATGTTTAAAAAACTTAAATTGTGTACAAACCAATTTTATTGTATCCATTTTGATATATATTATTTTTATGTTATATAAATAAAACAAACTAAACGTGCACTTTATTATTATAATTAATTTTAGTTTATGATAATAAGTTTAAAATTTTTTTTGATTAAAATTCAATTACAATCAAACTTGAACTAAAACTAACGACCGCGAAAGTGAAATTGATGAGTAGGTGAAATTTGTGGATACTTTTATACATGGTCCAAACAAATTAGTTAAAATTTTGGATTATGATTAAAAGAAAATAGTAAAAGAAATGTTTCCCACCCAGTTTCATTTTAACCATTTTGATAGGTGGAGGTAATCCTAATATTCGAATTTTGATTGCGATATCTCATGTATGGATATTCTTCTGAATCAAGTAACTTTATTCTATCATTGCAATTGAGTAACAAGCTCAAAATTTTTATTAGAGGTACGAAAATAACCTTTACTGATTTGTTTATAAAATTATTTTGATCGTTGTAATGAAGGTTATAAAATTTGTCAACGATTTTCAGAATTTTATAAGAAATGTTATGAAATTGGGTTATCATAAAAATCAATGTCGCAGTGTTGCATGCATAAATTACATACTCAACAACCATTAAAAAATGTCACGGAAATATTTAATTCTTTTTTAAATCTTAATCATTGATAAAATTATAAATGACGATAACAGTAATTTAAAAAGAAAAGTTAATCTTCGTTTGGTTATAAAATCGGCAGAAAGGAAAATAACGAAACGGGTTGTTTTTATTAATCATTAGATAGATATTTGAAGAAAGATTTTTAATAAGTCTAATCATGAAATTAATGATAGAATTAATTTATTTTAATTTGAAATTGCACCTTTCAATTGTTCTCCACTACAGTGTAGTATCCCAAAGTGCTAAACTTCTAAAATATCACATGATTGTTTGAAATAGAACTTTCGATGCTTTGGGAGACAGAACCCGCTCGGCATGAACATCGGAAAGATATCTTAATGCTATCTACAAAATGGTGTCTTTTAGAACTCAGAAAATTGTTAATTTTTTGACAGCCTTTTAAAGAGATCAGTTTATGGAAACCAAAAAGATAGCTTTATGATAACTATTGTCGACATTTCTATGACATAAAAATGATATCATTTTGTCAACATTCTATCAATTTTGTTATAAAACAGCATTTTTAAAATTTTTAGAATAAAATTAACTAAATAAAATTTAATTAAATTATTAATAAAATTAACTACAATATTAATAATTATTTAATTATACTAAGAACAACACAATTTTCAAAATACAAATCAGCTGATTTCAGCTGTCATAATACATATGTCAAAACGAAACGAGCAAGCCGCAAATCTGGTTGTTATTGTACCACAGTCCACAATCCACATCATCGGATGATGATTGATGAATCTGTATTGAGTAAGTATCTGAGTGAGTATAATCATTATTGGGTGAGTATCATTAATAGTACATAATACATAAATTAGAACAAACTTTTTATTTGCTCTTAATGTGGAAAACTACTTTTACCTTACTATTTATTTATTGTTTACTTTCTAGAATTTACTCGCAAGATATATACGAAAGATATACCATCACTATACTAATCCTGCAAAAATGGAATACTGCGGACGATGCCAACTTAAAAGCAGTAATCAAAAACAGCGGCAGATAACTGCAGTAATATTAAAACATTATTTTATATGTTATTTATGTTTACCATTGTATAAGAATTAATTTATTTTTGAATTTAATAAAAACAAAATACAGTATTATGCTAAGTAATGATTTTAATTATTTAAAAATAACCTAAAATCTAAACTCCAAAATCTAATAACTTTTTGATATCTCTAATATGCTATCATTCGGAGCTCAGAAAAATGTTATATATCTAATATCTTTTCGAAGAGATCTAAAAGATGTCAGCAGGTGGCGCATTAGAGGGTTTTCTGATATCTTTATGTTATCTTTGTGATAAATATTTTGGATGTCCGATCTAAAAACGGTTACCTTTAAGAGCTCATTATGATAGCTTTTTGCCGAACGGGAATAAATATGGTCTGGTCATAGATGTCCAAGTCCTGGCTAATATTATAAGCAAAATTTTCTTAGAGGTTGACGTGACGTGAAAGATCGAACTTTTTCTAATGTAGATAGCAATTTTTTTGCTTCTTGCATAACATACCCGTTTGATTACTTGAGTGATCTCTGATCAGCTTGAGTGTTTTCATTTACCTTTGAATGGATAAACGTTGTTGCGACGGCTCATTTCGAGTTTTGTTTTAATAATTTGTTAATTTATTTTGTTTCAGCCTTTAAATTAAAGTAAATTTAAACAAACATAGAACATTTTCTCAGTTAATTGCTTTGTTGCGTCACTCAATGTCAATTAATAATACGTGTTTATACGTGTTTATACGTGTTTATACGTCTACATATATAATAAGAAAACTTTTTATGTCAAGCTTAATTACAATATTATATATAGATATAATACGGTTGTTTAAATTTCTAAAAAGTAGAATAGTTGTCTCTAGTTGTAGAGGGAAATATTTTCGCGTTTGAAACAAATCGTTTATTGAGATGGTATATGGAAATGGTTCACTTGCATTTTATATTGAGATGATGTGGGGAAGTTTTTAACTAGAATACAATGGAAAAGGAATAACAGAAAAGAAACAAGAGATGAAGAATTTTACTATTTATGCCTACCTTTTATCAATAAAGTTGTCAACTTTTAAATGTGCAGATAAATATTGAGATTGTATATAAGCGTAAAAAAAATGTACTATCAAATTTTATAGAAATAGTTTTCATTTCTGCTTTTTTTTTAAAATACAAAAAATTAAAGAAACAATTTGCCATTAGTGTTATTGGTATACAAAAAAAAACTAAAACTGAGAAAAGAAATTTACGAAAGGATCAGTGCATGTAATTATTATTACAAAAAGATTAATGGATGATAGTTTTGAGTATGTGGTATTTGGAAGTACATATATATGGAATGCAGCATTCAGTCATTTATCTGCTTATGTTTTATATGGTGCTCTATAAATGCAGTTACAAGGAGATAGTAGCAATTTACATGAGTTTTGAAGTGGATCATCATATTTTGCTTATAATGTTATGTAAACTTTTGATTTGTTTTATATAGTATTTTTTTTGTTTTAACATAGTTTGTTTTTCTAAATCATTTTTTTTGTTAGTTAAATTTGGTCAAATTGCCTTTGTGCGATAGAGTTTTTTTGTAATAACATTTGTCTTAAAAAAGAGATTTCCCACTAGAAATTCGTTTGTATTTAGGTCCGTGCTTACCATTTATTGATTTGATTTTTATGAAACAAAGTTCAAACTCTGCACAACGTTTATAAACAAAGTAATTGAATCAGGAATAAAAAATTGTAAAATTATTCAAAAACTGCTTGCATTGAATTTGACTGTATTGGACGCTATGTGGTCTAGAGAAATCATTAAAGGAATAACTTGAATTTTAATATGAACATGATTTAACTATTTTTAATGACTATGACTATATGCCTGGCATGCATACTTTTAGTTATATATCTTCAGTTCCTAAAAATATTCAGCTGTTGAATATAAGGCTTGGTTTTGAAGCTACAAAAACTATTGGTAGAAAATTTTATCTCAGCATATGACCCCAAAGATCTGACAGAACCAATCGTCAATATTCCCTTTGTTTCCTTTGTGTTGCGTTTTACTTCGCGAGTTTTCTTTAGACATACATTTTTAATATACCATTGTTTTTCGCGGTTTTGAAATGAAAACCACCTAGCCAAGAGCTATGCAAGCTATACGAAGATAATTAAGAGTCCTTCTTTTATTACTTAAAAACACTTATGTATCATAATAGGATAAATTAGGAGTGTTCACTTAAAAATACACCGATGTTTTTATTCGATGTAAAACATCGGAACCCTGCATCAATGTTTTTCGATACATCGCTTAAAAACATCAGTGAATACTTTCTTCAAAATTTTGATTTTGCTTTTCAATTTGAACGAAAAAATTTTTTTGTCTTTCGTTTGGAACGGAACGCGTGCACTCTGTGTCGGAGGAACATAGGTGTACTGAAAATATAGCTGTATTGACTAGTGATGTGTTTAATTCATGAGTGTTGGTTTAGTAGAATTCTATAAGTCAGATGAGATATAGCTTTAAATGAAACGAAAAGTTGAATAGAAATATTTAACTAAAATTTCAAACAGTTATTACAAGAATAAAAAGAATTTTAAATTTAAAATTAATTATCAAAATAACAAACAAACGAAAATATAAAATATGGAGGGGCTGAAATCTCACAGCTCTGAAATATCAAGACTTCGGTCCGGGTTAAGGATTTTGACATAGTTTTCGGTAAAAAACTTTTATGAGGACATGGTTTTTAGTTTTGGGCAGTGATGTATATCAAACATAACTTCTTGTTAAAGTACATGTATTTTTTTATCTCTGTTTAGATATGTATTACAAAACTATCACGAAACATCAATACGTGGACGGAAAATTATAACAGATCATAAATTAACATATTTTCGTGAAAAGATTATACAATCACCACACTAATCAACAACCTCTCCATTTAGCGTTTCGAGAAAATATTACAAAATCACAAATTCATATTTGTTTCAAAATTCCAAAAATATTGTAAATACTAAATGAAATCAAAAATTCAAATTTTTTTCAAACGAAATTCTAAAAATATTTCAAAAATTATTACAAAATCAAAGATTAAAACTTTTTTCGAAAATTCTAAAAATATTGCATAAATTATAACACAATTAAAAATTGTAACTTTTTCCAAAATTATATAAATTATAATAAAATCAAAAATTTTAAATTTTTCAAAATTCTAAAAATATTCCAAAAATTATAAAAATATCTTGAAAATAAAAAAATTTAACCAATAATAAAATTTAACCAACTTGAAAATAATAAAATCAAAAATTTAAATTTTTCAAAATTCTAAAAATATTCCAAAAATTCTTACAAAATCAAAAATTGAAACTTTTTTCGAAATTCTAAAAATATATAAAAAATTCAAAAATTCTTTTTTTTTCAAAATTCTTAAAACATTCCAAAAATTAGAATAAAATCAAACATTTAAACTTTTTTAAATTCTAATAATATTCCAAAAATTCTTAAAAATCCAAAAATTCAAACCTTTTCCGAAACTCTAAAAATAGTGCAAAAATTAAAACAATATCAAACATTGAAACTTTTTCCAAAATTATAAAAATTATAATAAAATCAAAATTTTAAAATTTTTCAAAATTCTAAAATATTCCAAAAATTCCTACAAAATCAAAAATTCATACTTTTCAAAATTCTAAAATTATTTCAAAGCTATATAACAAATTCCAAAATTTCCATGTTCAATTATATTACTTCGGTCTGAAAGACCTAGTATTACATTCATGAGCTAAAAGTGAAATTCTTACCCCCACTTTTTTAGCATTTCTCGACGTTTTAAGACCTACTTATTCTAAAAAAGCAAATAAAATAATGTATGTCTGTCTGCCGGCCGGCCGTCATAACCTACGAAATCTAGAAAACCGCTGGACTGATTTCAAAATTTTTTTTCCTAGAAATAGGTTTAAAAAATGGTAAGAGCCGAAAGGACGATGTGATCGACAACTGTACCGAAAGTGTGTCAAAAAATCGTCAAGTGTGTCAAAACAAGTATATGCATATTTTTTGCTTAAAAAACGTTCATTTTAAGTGATAATGAATAGGAACAAAGAATGTGGAGAAATCTGGATGGTCGGGATTGGTATGTGAGATCAAAAACTAGATTATTGCATTTTAAGTTTGTCAAAAAAATGTTGTCAAGTGTATCAAAAGAAAGATTTTTATTTACTTTTTACCCAATTTTTTGGCAAAAAATAAAATTGTTTGTTTGAAATGAAATTTTATTATTATTATTGAGAATTGTGGCATGATAAGTTTGTTAAAAAAATGTTGTCAAGTGTGTCAAAAGAAAGATTTTTATTTATTTTTTGACCCAATTTTTGGAAAAAAATAAAATTGATTATTTGTTTGAAATGAAATTTTATTATTATTATTGAGAATTATGGCATTATAAGTTTATCAAAAAAATGTTGTCAAGTGTGTCAAAAGAAAGATTTTTATTTATTTTTTTACCCAATTTTTTGGAACAAAATAAAATTAATAATTTGTATGACATGAAATTTAATTATTAATATAGAGAATTATGGCATTATAAGTTTGTCAAAAACATAATGTCAAGTGTGTCAAAAAATGATTTCATTTATTTTTTTAGCCATTTCTTTAAAATGTCATACAAATAACATGAAATTTTATTATTATTATTGAAAATTATGGCATTATAATTTTGTCAAAAATATGTTGTCAAGTGTGCCAAATGGAAGAATTTTATTTATTTTTTAACCAATTTTTTGGAACAAAGTAAAATTAATAATTTGTATGACATGAAATTTTATTATTATTATAGAGAATTATGGCATTATAAGTTTGTCAAAAAAATAATGTCAAGTGTGTCAAAATATGATTTCATTTATTTTTTTAGCCAATTTTTTGAAAAAAAAAATTTTTTTGCTGTTTTTATGACGTAAATGTAATTGAAAAGAAATTGGACATAGAAATTTTTTGAATTTGTTATAGTTTTTGAATTGGAATTTTGAAAAAAAGTTTGTACTTTTGATTTTGTAATAATTTTTGCAATATATTTAGAGTTTTGAAAAAAATATAATTCTTTTTATATATAATTTTAGAATTTTGAAAAAAGTTTCAATTTTTGATTTTGTAAGAATTTTTGGAATATTTTTAGAATTTTGAAAAACTTTAAATTTTTGATTTCATTACAATTTTTGGAATTTTGAAAAACGTTTCAATTTTTGCAATATTTTTAGAATTTTGGAACAAGTTTTTATTTTTGATTGTGTTATAATTTTTGCAATATTTTTAGAATTTCGTAAAAAGTTTAAATTTTTGATTTTATTTAATTTTCGGAATTTCGAAAGAAATATGAATTTGTGATTTTGTAATATTTTTTCGAAACACTAAATATACATCGCTGACCAAAACTAAAAACAATGTCCTCATAAAAGTTTTTTGCCGAAAACTATATCAAAATCCTTAACCCAGACCGAAGTCTTGATATCTCAGGGCTTGAGATTTCAGCCCCTCCATATTTTACGTAAACAAACAGCTAAATCTTGTTTTGGCAAAAAATTATCTAAAAAAATAAAGGAAATCTTTTTTTGACACACTTGACAATATTTTTTTGACAAACAAAATAAACAAAATAAAGACAAACAAAACAAAACTTGACAACAAATTCTCAATAATAATGATTTCATGTTCATTATACATTTCTTTTCATACAAATAACTAATTTTATTTTTTTCTACAAAGATAAATGAAAATCATTCTTTTTACACACTTTGCATTATTTTTTTGACTGACTTATAATTCTCAATAATAATAAAATTTCATGTCATACAAATTATTAATTTTATTTTTCCAAAAAATTTGGTAAAAAAATAAATAAATGTCTTTCTTTTGACACACTTGACGACATTTTTGTGACAAACTTATAATGCCATAATTCTCAATAATAATAATAAAATTTCATTTCAAACAAATAATTAATTTTATTTTTTTCAAAAAAATTGGGTAAAAAAAATAAATAAAAGTCTTTCTTTTGACACACTTGACAACATTTTTTTGACAAAGTAATAATGTAATAATCTAGTTTTTGATCTCACATTCCAATCCCGACCATCCAGATTTCTCCACATTCTTTGTTCTCCTCATTATCACTTAAAATAAACGTTTTTTAAGCAAAAAATATGCATATTTCCTTGTTTTGACACACTTGACGATTTTTTGACACACTTCCGGTACAGTTATCAATCACATCGTCCTTTCGGCTCTTCCCATTGAGTAAACCTATTTTTTGAAAAGAAAAAATTTTGAAATCCGTCCAACGGTTTTCTTGATTTCGTATGTTGTGACGGCCAGCCGGCAGACCGACATACAATTTTTTGCTTTTTTAGAATCAGTAGGTCCTAAAACGTCGAGAAGTGCCAAAAAAAGTGGGGGTAAGAATTTCACTTTTAGCTCATGAATGTAATACTTAGGTCTTTCAGACCGAAGTAAAATATACAGGTAGCATATTTAAAACATTGCTCCATATATATGAAATGTTGTCCATTAAGACCAATGTTCTTTAGGCAAATTTTACAGAAACGAAAGACTACTTAATAGTTTTCCTTTCATTCTATTTCTTTGTTGATTGAAAATTTGGGCAGACTTTGAGAACAAACTTTCAATTTTATAGAACTTGGAAAACTGGATTCTTAGATCTTAATGTTTGACTTGCCCGACACCTTTACGATCCCGGAATTCGGGAATATGAAAACTAAAACTCCCGGGATCTTACGATATTCGGGATTATAGTATTAATATTCGCATTCTTATCGTATTAGTTCTAAAAAATATTAATCCGAAAGATATTATAGAGAATGAGTCTGTCAGACTTCTAGAAGTTTAAAACAATTTGAAGTAGCATTCTCATATTTTTAATCTGGCTAAGAACGCTGTATAAAAATAGGAGTTTAAGGTGGATTTTGTCAGTTTTTCTACAGCAAACAGCTTCTTTCAGTTTAAAAGTCTTTAATACGATTCTGCATGGAGAACTGTGGTTGCAACAAAACCGGTAGACCAAGGCTATCAGTTTGTTATCGTTAAATATAAAGCTTAAAGTAGTTATTACAAACTAAAATTTTATGACACCATTTAACAATATTTAACATCTACAGTTAGCTCAAACGCAACTGAATGATTTTTGACAAAAACTTATCGTTATCGGTCTTTATGATACAACCACTGTTCTCACATATGGGGTGGAGCATACTTGAGTACTATAAGCTGCCTTGATTCTGTACAGCGAACAGTTTTTAATCTTATTCTTAACTTAAATCTTACTAACGAATTTGATTCCTTGCAGCACAGAGGTAATGTTGCTAATTTGACTATTTTTTACAATTATATTATTATGGATAAACTGGCTTCTGAAGAAATCAAATCGATTTTACCCAAGTCTTAAAACCTATCGCGTCACGTCAGAGCAACTATAACGTACCGGCCCATCCCTTTACGGTTCAAATAGTTCGGTGTAGAACTGTAGTTTTTCAATAATAATTTTTCAACAGAGTAGCTGAATTATGGAACGCCTTTTCTTCGTGGGCTCCTTGATAAGATAAATGAGATATTCAGAGACGTTAATTTATAATTTGTTATAATTAACACTAAACATGGCTAACTTTGAATAAAACAAAATTTGAAAAGCTAAATACTCGCTTGTGGTAGAAGTTAGCAGAATACTGTTTAGAGCATTAATTAGATTTTTTAAAAGCAATTATATTATATGTACAAAGTACTCTGTTCAGTCGGCACAGCAAAACGATTTAAGTTAAATTAAATACAGTTTATTTGGCTCATTAAGAAATGAAAACAAGTGAATTTAATTTTTAATTTATAATGCACAAATTTAGAGAAACATCTTTTAGTTTTATTGCGATAAAGATAAATATTTATTCCCGGGAATATATTATAGATTTCCCGGGATTCGGGATTTAAACATTTTTTTAAAATCCCGGGCAATTTATCCTGGAAAATCCCGGGAGCCAAACACTAATTTTATGCCGAATAATTATGTCATTGACGACAGCGCGTAACTCTAAAAACCTCTCAATCATAAAGTAAGTAATGATCCATCTTGTCGGAACTTCTTGAATTAATTTTGTTTATCCGTTACTTTTCTTGGTTCATTGATTGCTATATCATTTTGCTTGAACCATGCAACAATGCCTTAGGTCTAAGTTATTAGTTTTTGTTATTCTTTTGTTTTTACCAAAAGCGAGATCGACGGCCTTAATCATACATGCTTTTCAGCCACAATCAATTCATTTTTAGCTTTCGTACAATTTGTTAAAAGAAAATGAGAAAAATTAAACAAATTCAAAATTAATAAAAATCAAAAAGAAACATCAAAATATGACAGATTTAGTTTTTTCATTTATTCGATGTTATTAGAAAAAACATCAATACATCGAATAGAAAACTTCTTTAAAAAACATCGAATATATCCGATGTATCGTGTGTAAACATCGAGTAAATTCCATACATCGATGTTTAGTGAATATCCCTAAGATAAATCCCGTTCGGAATTGATGATTTGTAAAGTCCAATGGAGATCATAGCTCAGGGCCATATAACTATTGTTTTAGTCATATTAAAAACCATTTGGTTGGGTTCCCAAATACAAAACAAGAAAAATGTTGATGTTCGGCTCTTTTGTATGCACAGTTTTCAAGCTATTTTGAATACAGAGACTGTCTAACACAATCGTCTAAGATTGTCTACATACTTGAAAATACATGTTTTCATCCAATCCAAATGCGCTGGTCTCTCCGTGGAATCCATATAGCCGTGCGACCGAATATGGCGAATCGATTTTCGAAATTAATTCAACTGTTGTACAAGTACAGAACGGTTAAGTTGAGACAACCTCACGTAATGTTTATTTGAAAATAAAATATAGTTCAATTAATTTCAAATACTTCAATTTTAAAATGAAAAAATTATGCTATGAGGCCAAAATAAACTTTTTTTGGTAGAATTAGTTATTAATTTTATTCAACTACATATTGCATGTAACACTTTATATTCTTATATTCTGTTGTCAGGAAAATGTTTTCGTGTTGTTTTCCCACCCAATCACCGTGAAATCGTTTACAAGTATTTTTCTTTGTTTGAATAATTAACTGTTAACTTCGAGGTGAGGTTTCATTTTTTGTCATTACTTTAATTTTTTTCGGTGTATAAACGATATTTCCGATGTTGGATGCATATTATAGAAAATTATAGAAAACATCAGATGCATCAGAAAATTTCATTGCTGAAAGCTTTGCATTGTCTCCTACCTTTCTCAGAAATCACAAAACCTGAAGATTTCAAAATTGTAATTCAGCATCAATCAAAAATTGGCCATGTATTTTGCTACTGCTTCTAGGGCTGGACGATATTAAACAAATTGTGGAAAATATCGATATTAAAAAAAAATGGATAAAACCGATATATGTATAATTATCGTTAATAGGTATGTATCGATGAATAGCGATAAGTATAGATATTTCATCATCCCGATATCATTATTCGATATATCGATAAGTGTCGATATTTAGATTAGATTAGAAAGGTTTGGATAGGTTGTACGAGGCAGAACTTGTCCTGGCACGCAAACTCTACGGTCCATAGCGCCGTGTCCGAGTTTGGTCTCATAACAACTATTCCACAATCCCTTTCCGTAAGCTTAATGAAATCTAGAACCAACTGTATTGGCGACAGTTTGATTGTGCCAGCCTCAGTTTCTGAGTCAAACATCCTAGCTCTGACCCTAGAAAAGGCTGGACATACACACAAAAAGTGCTCCGAGTCCTCTTCCTCTTCAAGACAACACCCACACACAGGACTTTCAATCAGTCCCATGGTAAAAAGGTGTTTATTTAGATGTCCATGTCCTGTAAGGACACCGACCATAGTGCTGAGAGTTTTCCTTTTCAGACTTAAAAGAAAATTTCTTTTTTTTCTGAAATGCTGATAAACATCTTACTTTGCCTGCCTGTTAATGACGCATTTCACAAGGTCTTCATCTTGAGGTCGGCATCAACCTTTAGTAGTGACAAGGCAAACGTTTTGGATAACCATGAGGTGGGTTCTGGACCTGAATATTTCATGCCCGCTCCAGTTCTTACAAGTTCATGTGCTTTTATGTTACCCGGAATGCCACTATGACATGGAACCCAGTGCTTTGTGATGTTGTTGTATTGCGCTATCCCACAAAGATTTTTCGTGCACTCATTGAAGAGTTTGGAAGTAGTCTCCGGGTTAACTAGCCTTGATAGCTGTTAGGCTATCCGAACAGATGCATATCTTCCTCCCTTGCAGACATGGACGAGTTATTAAATGCGTGCATTCATTGATAGCATACACCACCACTTGAAGAACTGTACAAAGTTAACCGTCCAAGCGGAAATTTCTTGCTACTTATGACATTATTTGCTTCCAGGTATACGCCAGTTCCTGCATTTCCATTCAACAGTGAGCCATCTGTATAATATAAAAAACATAAATCTCGCTCGAGGAGCTTTCGGACCAAAAACTTCATTTTCCTCTCTAGAAGAGAAGACCAGTTCAGCGGACTTCTCAAAGTTATATACTTTGGTCATGACGTCACTATGTATTTCTATTTCCGGACAGTCAGTTCGTAGTCTATCAAGTATGTGACCATGACCGCAAGTGTCGATATTTATATAGATATATCGATAGTTCTTCTCCATCCTACTTAACACTCAATAATAGTCTCGATTAAAACAATATGTTTCCATTTTCCATAAAGTTTTACAAAATTAAAGAAATTTCCCAACAAAATACTTCTGTTTCAACAACTATTCAACAACCATTTATTCTACATATAACTAACTCACATAACTCTACACTCTACTAACAACTACTTGTGAAAGGAGTGAATTTAAATTATATTTTATCCTCGTTGACGTTAAGTGAGAAAAGGTTATAAATTACCACTAATGTGTCTCCGCCTCCTACTATAATTTTACCTATTTTAGATATTTGTTTTATAGTTTTAACAATAAAATTATTTGATTAAACGAGTGCACTGAGTGAATACTAATAACTAAATACATGTTATGATGTGAATTAAACAAACATTATTATTTTTATGGAATTCCGTATCTTTGTCCATGATTAGTATTTCACAACACCAAACAAATTATTAATTTGCAATTGGTTTCCATTTCGTTTGATTTTGTTTTCGTTCTGATAGAGAAATTGGAAGTTAATCGTAATTTCACTTTCAGGTTATTGTAAATCATATTTAGAAGTATCGTTTTCTTAATTTAATTCTAATATGGGATGGCGTTAATATCAATTTATTATATTAGATTTGTAAACAAAATGCCACATAATATGTTTGATTAGTAATTTTGAAATATAAAAAATTTTAATTACATAAACTTTTAACAAAAACCCACGCATGATATTGTGTTTCTTTTCGCGACATAGAAAGATCGGTTGAGGCCTACCGAGCATGAGAAAATGTTAGACCTCTTTCGTTTTATTTATATGATAAGTTTTCAATTTCAAAACTAACAATTTTACAGTCGTTGTGCAACAAATACTATACACATCTCGATTAAAGACATCTTATCTCACTCAGTGATATGTATCCAAACCCACCTCGGGGGGGAAAAATATGAATTTTTTGGGTAACCATTTGTGTTATCCATTTCGTATCTATTTTTGATGGATTTGATTTGATTTTTTGATAAATATTTTTAATTTGAGTTTAGCTATTGGGCCGGGAGGCAGCGTTGCAAACGAAAAAGTCGTTCGATGCCGGTTGATTTTTATTAATTATAATTAATTAACTTCAGCTGATGACAAATCTGGCGGTCAGCTGCTAAAGTAGTGGGGGGTGTGGTTGTGGGGAAGTTTTAAACTGGTAAAAAAAAACGAATTCCAAAAATAATTTGATGTCGCTTCAGAATTTGTATGATGAATGTTTACACCATAACAATTGAAAATCAAAATTATACAAAAAATAGTGAAGCATAAAATTCCAAACTATATTTTTAATTAATGCTGAAATGAAGCCCTTTCATATGATACCCTACTCATCTCGATAAAAAAATGTATGTTTTCAAAGGCTTTACATCGTACCTCTTTAAAACAAACGAACACAACTTTATTTATTTTTTAACCCGCCATCTTGTTGGATAGGTTTGTTCTATAAGCACCTCAAATTTTAAGTTCATCGGATTAATGGTCACGAGATAATCGAAATAAGGTGAAAAACACGTTGTACTCTCACCAATAGTGTTCCGTATAAAAAAAGGAACCCTAAAAAGTAATTGGCTCCTCGAATACATCTGTATAAAAATACAATATAGTCAAGACCGTTCTGCATAGGATCTTGATGAAACTTTGTGTTAAGTTTTACATTTTAATTGTTCAATCTAAGCATTCTTACAATTCAGTTTTTTAGTCTTTCTTTGTTTTGTTTCATGTTTAAAACAGTTTTTATTGTGACTACAATATATCAAATTCTTTTTTATATATTTATTGTTTCATTTGTGTAAATTTAAGCCCAGTGTGCAAATTAAAATACCTAGATTGAATTAAGAAAAATATTTTTGTGTATTTTGTATCATACATTTAGTGAATTTCATAAGAAGTCGTTAGAATGAACAATTCAGATGAATCAAACTTGATTTCACATCGAATGAATGGATCGAATTTCAAGGCATAGAAATTTCAAGTTATAGCAATTTTACGTGGAAAGGGGCTGATTGAAGTGGTTGTTGGTATAGAAACTATAAACCAGAAGGAACTGATGTAGCTGATGTAACAAAAATCAAAGAATGGATCAAAAGTGATGATCAAGGAACGACTATTTTGTTTTCATCATTGGATAATGTTCCGGCAAATCATGTTCTAACCTGCAAATCAGCAAAAGAAATCATGATAAAATTGGAAAGTATTCATAATATGTAAAGTGTTGTTCGAATCATGACATTATACGAGGAATATTTTGCAGTAAAAATGAATGATGATGAATCTGTTGCATCGTATGTTTCAAATGTAACTCGATTGGCAGCTGAAAATGAAGAACATGAAGAGAAATTGATTGATTATTTAAAAATGTGTTGAATTATTAGTGGTTTGAGCTCAAAGTTCAAGAATTTCAAAACGGTTTTGTATAATATAAAAGACTGCGGTTTCACAGTTTCACCAGTTTCACACAACACAACTTCAAAAATGGTTTCATAATATAAAAATATAAACAAATTTGATAGTTTTTTTTTTTTTTTTTATTGGAAGTTAGGCATGTTTAGTGTTAATATAATTAATTATACATTAACGTCTCTGAATATCCGAAGATACCATGCCAACTAGGGATTATAATCAATTGAGAATTAAGTTTCTTTTAGAAATTTATGAACGCCGACTTTGAACTTTTGCGGGTTAAAGTTATCAGGGAAAACCCACGAAGGTAATGAATTCCAGAGATAGGAGACTCTGTTGAAAAAGTCGCGCTAGAAGGCTACAGTTCTACATCTAATTATTTGAACCGTAAAAGGATGGGCCGCTACCGATGCTCTGGTATGACGCGATAGGTTTGCAGACTTAGGTAAAATCGATTTGATCTCTTCAGAAACCCATTCATCCATGAAATATTTGTAGAAAATCGTCAAATCAGCAACATTTCTTCTATGCTGCAAGGAATCAAGGTCATTAGTAAGATTTGAGTTACCAATCAATTTAACTGCTCTCCGCTGTACAGAATCAAGACACTTCAAACTACATAAGTATGCTCCACCCCATATGTGAGAACAATATTCCATACAGGGACGTATAAAAGATTTGTATATTAAAAGAAGCTGTTCGCTACTGAAAAACTTACGACATCGTCCCAAAAACCCCAATTTTTGAACAGCGCTTTTTGCTAGGGTAAAAATATGAGAATTCCATTTCATATTATTTTCAACCTCAACTCCTAGAAGTTTCACGGACTCTTTCTCTATCAAAACGTTGGAATCAAACTTCAATGGAAAAGGGTTAGGTGTTGATAATCTTGAAAAATGCCAAACTTGTGTTTTGGACGTATTGAATTCAACACTGTTAGTAACACCCCCATCAAAGATAGTTTTAAGATCAACGTTTAATGAATCTATCAAATTTGATCTACAGTTATGAAGCGCTAAAGGCGAATACGATCTAGGTGCAACATGAGATGCATGAAGAGTGCTATCATCAGCAAAACTATGGATAGGATTAATTGTTGAAACCAACAAGTCATTAATATAGATAAGAAAAAGAGTTGGGGACAAAGCGGAACCTTGAGGAACGCCTGCATTAGTCGAAAATACATCCGATGAAATACCGTCAACATTGACTCGAAATTTTCGCTCAGATATAAAGCTTTGTATCCAGGAAATTAGTGGCTCATCTAAACCATAACATCTCAACTTGCATATAAGATTTTTGTGCCAAACTTTGTCAAATGCTTTGGAAATATCAAGAGCAACACCGAAAGTCTCACCAAAGTTTTCAAGGGATCTGTTCCAAAGATGAGTAACAAACGAAAGCAAATCTCCTGTTGCTCTTCCTTTTCGGAGGCCGTATTGTCTTTCATTAAGTAATTTGGAAGACTCTAAGAAGCTCATTAAATTAAAATTTATATATTTCTCAAAAACTTTAGACACTACTGACAAAATTGAAATGGGTCTGTAATTGGATGGGTCAGTTTTGCTACCCTTTTTTGCTACTGGCTGTACACTAGCAATTTTCCATATTACAGGAAAAATCCCTTTCTTATAAGACAAATAAAATATTTTAGTGAGGATAGGTGCTAGCTCCCTAGCAAACGTTTTAAGTATAATTGGAGGAATATTATCAGGCCCAGATGCCTTGTTGGTATTAATTTGTAAAAGCATTTTTCGAATAATGTTTTTACGAAAAATTATTCGCTTCATTTTGAGCGATGCTTTAGGAATAAGTCTAGGTTGGAAATTGGGTTCGATTAAGGTAGAACTTATAGAAAAAATATGTCCTAGCAAATTAGCCTTTTCTTTTGGGTCAATAATAGGTATATCTCTATCAATAAGAGGAGGAAGAGAAGATTTACAGAAATTGCCTTGGATAGTCTTAGCGGCTTTAAAGAAGTTACGCGATCCAGTTGGGTGCTCAGCAAATTTAGAAGCTTTTTTCAAATTAAATAGATTTTTCTCTCCATCTATTAGTTTCCTACATAAATTCCTCTCTTTTCGATACTCTCTAAGGTTTTCATCAGTTTTGTTTTGGAAAAACTTTCGAAAAGCCTTTTTTTTAGCTTTAATTGCTTTTTTGCATTTACTAGAAAACCATAGATCAACCTTCGGAATGATCAATTTATTAGGAATAAATCTACGCATGCCTTCACCTATAATCTCAGAAAAATTAATAGCAGCAATGTTTGGATCTTGGCCAGTAAGACAACTATGTTTCCAAGGAAAGCGTTTGAAGAAGATTTTAAGTCCTTGCCAATCCGCCCCTTTGTAATCCCAAACAAGACGGGGATTCGCTTTAAATTGTTTAGGAATTTGTATATTTAATTTAGTGGAGATCAAATTATGATCTGACCCACCTAAAGGCTCTGATACTTTAAATTGTACTAAGCATGGATCATTTGTCAAAAATAAGTCAAGTAAGTTGCTACTTTGTCCAGGAATGTCAGGAACTCTGGTAGGCTGGTCTATTATCTGAGTGAAATTATGATAAAGAGCAAAGAGCTCAACCTGTTTACCTTGTTAGGAATTGAAAATCCCCTTTATCCCTATTACGTGTTACCCTATGGTAACAAACAACCTTTCTCACATCATTGTCACTTGCATTTCTTAAATCCAGTCCAACACCTTCGTGGTCTTATTTCTTTTATTATTTCAAAAATTTTCTCATGATATATGAAGTTTTCATGGACAATTACCTCAACGGTGATATTTGAATAAAATAACCTTCGTTGTTCCTATTCCAGTCTGCAAGTGACGGAAATGGTTTTCTATTTCTATAGAAAATTATAAAATTTATATAAATTTTTTTTCCCATCAAAAATTGCAAGTATTGCAATTTTTTTATTTTTTCCTCAAAACTCGGAAAATCGAAAAAATGAGAGAAGATAGACGGTAGTAGACTACGAACGAAAGTGGTCAAGTTATTTTTATGGGTTAAGAAAAATTGTTAAAAAGAATAAATATTTTATTATAATTAATCGAAATCAGAAAATCTGATACTAAGTTCAATAGTTTAAGTGAATAATCAGAAGATATGATACTAAGTTCAATAGTTTAAGTGAATAATCAGAAAATCTGATACTAAGTTCAATAATTTAAGTGAATATTTAGAAAATCAGATACTAAAGTCAATAGTTTAAGTGAATAATCAGAAAATCTGATACTAAGTTCAATAGTTTAAGTGAATATTTAGATACTTAATTACACAAAACTATAAGTACTGTAAAAGGAACCGAATTAATTAAGGTGTTTAAAGGAGAAAATAAATATTTTATTATAATCGAAATCAGAAAATCTGGTACTAAGTTCAATAGTTTAAGGGAACATTTAGATAGTTAATTACTTTGGACTGATTAGAGAATGATTGTAATAACCTAGTTATAATTTGGGGTTATAAATAAAAATAAAAATAGAAACGCAAATATTTCTTTTAACGTATGGGATACATTTGGAAGGTGGTGGGATAGTAAATAGTGAGTAGACAACGCCGAAAGGACCAACAGCTGCATTAGGCTAAGAGTAAGTAATAATGTTTAGTACTTCTTATAGTCAAATTTTTTCTCAATATATAAAACTAAATCTATAAAATGAATAATAACATTAAGATCATGTCGTAATAAACTACTAATAGTGAGTGTGTGTGTGAATTGAGTTAGCGAGGGCCGGGCAGTTCCAAAGATGACTAGGGTCTTCAACCCTCTACCGGCACCTTTTCTTATAAGTTTCAAATTAATAGCTCCCGCTATCCCCAGCTATTACAAATTGGCGCCGAAACAGGGACCTGATTTTTATTTATAAAAATAAAACAGAATGGACCCTTGGAGGATCTTTTAATATAGTTTAGTAATTATGTAGTGAATTTTTTTTCGATTAAATTAACTGTTTTATACACGCGCAAGAGTGGATGAGTTGGTCTTCGACTGACCATTCAACGAGTCTTACGAGCTCGCGCACTCCAGTTAGGTGATGGAATTGACTAAGGGATGGTTTGACACCGTCAGCAATGACTAGCTGAGAAAATATGACACAATGGTCGAGCAGATCATAGTGTTAGCCTACTAGTTAAAGCTGAATAGTGTACAATTCAACACTTAGATCAATTACTATCATATACGTTCATAATTTGAGCCCCGTTTTCTGATTAATTTATTGTTTTAGAACGTATTCGTTTAATGTGTTTGGTGGGAGTGAACGACTCAAGGTAGGGTACTGACTGATCATAAGAGGGCAAAGGTTAAATTTGCATCTTTGATGGTCTAGTGAGTTCTTGTGGCTCTGAGACTGGTTAACTCTTACAAACGATCATTTCCTCTCTTAGCTCTCAATACAGGTTCCAGGTTGTGATGGAAAAGCTGAAGTTACATCAGCTTAGAAAATACAGAGTGCAAGCTGGTCATCTACCAACTTGCTCTGGCTAGTTGTTGTGATTTTTCCGGATTCGTCATAAAACCTGAACACCTACTAACTTCCCAACCGTAGAGTAGTATACTTTTGATAGTTTAAATTTTTGTTCTTAGTTTTTTCTAAATTTATTTTAGCATCATTTTTGGAAGAGTACTGCCTCGGACACACACACAACACTCACACGTATATTTTATAAATAAATAAAATAAATAAATAGTAATAATAATTATGCAGTTTACTTACAGTTTAAATAAATAAATAACTAAACATTGAGGAATTTTAAATCAACAGTTTGCTTATAATTTTAATGAATAATTAAATAATTATGCGTATAATTTTAACAAACAAACTGACTAGAAATAATGTTGGCAAATAATTTGAATAAATAATTAAATTGCCTATAAATAATTTTTGATTAAAATTTTAATAAATATAATTAATGGGCCTAAAAATAAGTTTTGCGTAAAATTTTAATAAACAAATAAATTGCCTATAAATAATTTTAGCTTATAATTTGAATAAATAATTAATTTGCATATAAATACATTCTGCTTATAATTTTAATAAATAAACTTTTGCGTCTTATTTTAATAAATAGATAAACTACCAAGAAATATTTTTGGCAAATAATTTTAATAAATAATTAAATGGCCCATAAATAATTTTTGCTTGTAATTTAATAATTAATTGAAGGCCTATAAAGAAGATCTGAATTGTTAGATTGTTAACAATTACATACAACCGAGAACATTTTGTTGCTCACTACTGACTCGCAGATTAGTATACAGTTTTTCGAATTCCCTGTGTACATACAGTACGAATTTGCTATTCCCTTGAAAGGGAACCACGTAATTTCCTTTACGGATAGTAGATTGGTAGATAGAGAGATAGTGATTAAGCAATTATACCTTCCCATTCAACCTTTTTGATGATCAAGTGTTAATTTTTTTTGGTTTATATTAAGTTTAATTAACCTAAAATTGAATCAGCTAAGGGATAACACTTTTCTCTTGGGAATTCAGTTTAAATTTTACGCATCTCAATACTTCAAAAGTGACTTTGCAAAATACCGAGAGAATCAGAAATGAATATTTATGAAAATATTTACAACAATAAATGTTTCCTCTGCACTGAAAAACTGAATTCAGACAAGTTGTTGGTAGAAGCACCCTGCACCCATGTTTTCCATGACAGTTGCATTGCAAAGTGGCTAGAAGAGGAGCCACATTGCCCCATTTGTAAAAGAAGCTGTCAACAGTCTGATGTGCATCTCTTGCCGGAGGATCGACGTCCTTTTTCCCCGATTTCACAAACAAGAAAGAATAAGGCACAGCCACAAACACCTGTGGTCAATCGGCAACCAGAGTCTCTCGGTGCTATACCTAAGACGTGGACTCGACCGAATACTAGGGCTGAAGAAAAAAGGCGACAAGCTGAACGTGCAGGTATAAAAGCATCAGAAATTGTCGCTAGTTCGCCAAAAGATAATCATGGAAGACAAGACCAGCCAACAGATAAGTCAGCAACGATGATCGATTTTTCCGTGATCCAACAGGCCATGGAAGAAAGCATTCGAAAAAGTGTAGAACAGATGCAGAGATCCTTTGACGAAAAATTTGCGAATCAGTTACTCTTTTCGGAGGGGGTGAAAACAGCTAGTCGCAACCCGCAAAATCCCTCCACATTGTCTATGCATGCACCTGGGGGAAACCAAGGACCTCTTCAAAATTCCAGGAACCTAGGTAATATAAATCCATCCTACGTAGCGAATCCTGCAGCTTATCGTCATCATTCCTTAAATGAGAAACACTCCACCATCATTCGTAGCTGGAATGTCTCTTTCAGTGGAAGACCAACGGAAATGGAGGTGGGAGAATTTATATATCGAGTGAGCACTTTAAATAACATCGCTTTTCCAGGTAGTTATGATGCGGTTGTGGCTCATGCTCACTTATTATTCACAGAAAGAGCTTCAGAATGGTATTGGAGATTCCATCACCGTACTCCACGTTTTAATTGGCCCGAACTGTGTATGGCTCTACGTACTGAGTTTGGTGATCGTAGCACCGATGAAGAAATAAAAGAGAGAATGCGATCCCGTAAACAACGTCAAAATGAGAACTTTGACTCTATGTTTAATGACATTTTGAGACAAAGTGATCGACTCAGTGTTCCAATAGCTGATAGAGAATTATTGAATATACTGTTGAACAATCTTCGCAGTGAAATACGAAGAGAATTGTGCTACGTTGAGGTATTTACGGTTGAACATCTTCGCGACCTCTGCCGTAAACGGGAAAAACTTCTAGCTAGTCTACCGCTGCCACCTCGTAACTTTCCTCATCGCCCTACACAGACGGTATCCGAAATTGCTCCATCTACATCATATCATTATCCTGCGACTGAGGATACGCTTTCTTCATTACCTGCTACTATTCCTGAATCCAACAACCTACTGCAGATTTCTGATGACCCCGTAATTTCCGATGTCTCAGCTATTCATAATTCCAACGGTCATCGTGAGCCAAACAGAACTTTAATTTGCTGGAACTGCAAGCTAGAAGGACACCGGTTTCAGGATTGTCTACAACCACCTCGACTTTTCTGTTGGAGTTGTGGCAACGAGGGGGTTTACAAATCAAATTGCACTAGATGCTATTTAAACAAGACCGGGAGCGTGCAGAACACCCAGTCACGCTCCCAAAAGCCAACCCAATTTTAAAGTCAAACACCTCACTTCACTCAACTCCACCTTTAAGAATGCGTTGCCCAGAGGAGTTGGGAAGTAAAACTATTTTGAAGCGAGATTCATCAGCTTGTACTAAATCGTCTATACCTCATCACTCATTTAAATCACTTGAGCAGAGACTCAAAGAATATATGGCACTAAGAACCAGTCTTGGAATTAATGCACTTACAACATCTCGTAAGTATACTCGTTCAGCATTGCGTATTAGAAATTTCTGGAAGAAACGACGATCCTTTCGGTCATCGATTATATCCTCAATCACATCAGTGAAAGATGATCTCCGCGCTTATGCTGAGGTTCAACTTTTAGGCAGCACAAGAGTCGGATTACTAGATAGCGGAGCGTCACTTAGTGTAGTGGGAGGCACTTTCGCACTAGAGCTTCTCCGTACCCCAACACTATTTACACGTTCATCGGTAAAAGTTAGAACAGCGGATGGCGCTAGCCAGAAAGTGGTAGGACATCTGAACACTGAGATAAGGTTCCAAGGTCGGACAAAGTCCCTAGATCTCGTAATTATACCATCTCTCACACAAAACCTCTATCTAGGTATTGACTTCTTTCGGTTGTTCAACCTGTTTCCACCGTTAACAAATCAGATCCCGAAAAAAACCGAAACCTCGGTAATATGTACTTTGACAGCTGACGAGGAAGGGAAACTGCAAGATGTCATTCAGCTGATTCCGTCTTTTGCGAAAATGGGATTGGGCAGGACGCATGTATTGACTCATGTCATTGATGTTGGCGATGCATCCCCTATCAAACAACGCCACTATCCAATATCTCCTGCAGTAGAGAAGTTAATGGGGGAGGAGCTGGACCGCATGTTAGCTCAGGGTATCATTGAGGAATCTGATAGTGACTGGAGCTCGCCAGTGGTCTTAGTTCGAAAGCCAGGGAAGCTTCGTCTATGCTTAGATTCGCGTAAGGTGAACGGTGTAACGAAAAAAAATGCATACCCCTTACCACAGATCGAAGGAATACTGAGCCGACTCCCGCAAGCTAATTACATCTCTAGTTTAGACTTAAAGGACGCCTTTTGGCAGATTCCCCTGGATGAGGATTCAAAAGAAAAAACAGCGTTCACAGTCCCAGGCCGTCCTCTTTATCACTTTGTTCGTATGCCTTTTGGTTTGTGCAACTCACCACAGACGATGTCTAAACTGATGGATCGAGTAATACCATCAAGGTTGAAGACTCAGGTCTTCGTATACCTAGACGATCTTTTAATTGTGACAGATACGTTTGAGTCACATCTTCATATATTAACTGAACTGGCAGGCTGTTTAAAGAAAGCTAATCTCACAATAAACATTGAGAAGAGCAAATTTCTGCAATCCGAGATCAAATATCTTGGGTATGTCATTAGTAGAGCAGGGATTAACATCGACCAGGAGAAAGTTGCAGCAATATCAGAGTTCCCAGTTCCTTCGTCAGTGCGTCAGGTTCGTCGATTTTTAGGGATGTCAGGATATTACCGACGGTTTATTTCCGACTACTCTTCGATGGTGACACCTATTACTGAGTTATTAAAGAAATCTCATGGTAAATTTAAATGGACTGTTGAAGCCGATGCAGCTTTTGTCAACATCAAGAAAGCTTTGACTTCAGCGCCAGTGCTGGCCAACCCAAACTTTTCAGAACCATTCATATTACAGTGTGATGCAAGTAACGATGGAATAGGCTGCGTGTTGACTCAATTAGGAAAAGGTGGCAGTGAACATCCGATTGCATACATGTCTAAGAAATTAAACCCAGCCCAAAGGAACTACTCCACTAGCGAAAAGGAATGTCTGGCAGTAGTTCTAGGAATAAAAAAATTTCGAGCGTTCGTTGAAGGGCACCCATTTAAAGTAGTAACCGACCATTCTGGTTTAAAGTGGTTGATGAGTCAGAAGGACTTATCAGGACGACTGGCGCGCTGGAGTTTGAAACTTCAAGGGTACACTTTTGACATTGAGTACCGAAAAGGCAGTTTAAATATAGTTCCGGATGCATTGTCAAGAATAAACTCCGTAGACTTGATTGATACCGTGACCGATAACTTTTCCCAAGCAATTGATTTAGATTCACCAGCATTTCAGTCTACCAAATATCTAGAGTTAATTAAAATCGTCGAGGATGGGAAAGAAGTACTACCAGATTTACGAGTGGAAAAGGGTAGGGTTTATAAGAAAGTTGGATTCACTTCGTGTCTAGAAGGTGAGCCGTGGAAGCTATGGGTTCCCGAAGAACTAACCCACAACTTGATTGAAATAGCACACGCAGCA
Source organism: Diogma glabrata (assembly GCA_963693315.1). Taxonomy (NCBI): domain Eukaryota; kingdom Metazoa; phylum Arthropoda; class Insecta; order Diptera; family Cylindrotomidae; genus Diogma; species Diogma glabrata. Next base: position 340,819,262 of record OY856186.1, on the reverse strand, counting down.
CCAACGGCAGCCCATGGTGGAGTAGCTAAAACCTTACATAAGCTACGTCGTTTTTATTTCTGGCCGAGAATGTTGTTCCAAGTACACTCGTTTGTATCCCAATGCAAGATATGTAAAGTAGTTAAAGCTCCCAACCAAATTTTGCGTGCACCAATGATAGCTCCTCTAAGAACCGAGAGGGTAATGCAACGATTATATATTGACTTATTAGGCCCGTACCCCAGGACAAAAAACTCTAATATTGGGCTGTTGGTGGTACTAGACCATATTTCCAAATTCGTGTTCCTGTTCCCCCTTCGCAGTTTCACTTCTACTCCAATCTGCAATCTTCTGGAAAGTCAAGTATTTCATGTGTTTGGTTGTCCAGAGATTGTGGTTTCGGATAACGGAACGCAATTTAAATCCAAGTTATTCCAACAATTCCTAGCGAAGTATGGTATAAAACACACTCGCACTTCTTTATATTCACCCCAGGCAAATGCTTCCGAGAGAGTGAACAGGAGTGTGCTCGCCGGAATCAGAGCCTTCTTAAAGGAAGATCACACCAAATGGGATAAAAACTTGAGTGAAATTTCTTGTGCTTTGCGCAGCTCATATCACTCTACCATCGGCTGTTCCCCTTACTACGCTTTGTTTGGTCTCCCCATGATCACGCATAGTTCATACTACACTCTACTAAGGAAGTTGGATTGCCTGGAGGAGTCCAGTGACTGTTTAGATCGCGCTGACACTCTGTCTAACATTCGAGCGCGATTAAAAGATCTAATAGCAAAAGCTTTTGTGACCAGTGCTGCGCGATACAACCTGCGGGCCCGTAAAAATTTGTTCCAACCGGGTGAAACGGTTTTTCGACGAAACTTCATTCTGAGTGATGCAGGCAGAAATGTCTCAGCTAAAATAGCACCGAAATTTGTAGAGGCCAAGGTACTCCAATTGGTCGGAAATTCATCTCTAGAGCTCGAAGACATAGCATCCAAACGTGTGGGAATTTATCACACCAAAGATGTGAGGAAATAACTCATGTTAGGCTTCAGTTTTTATTCCAGGCCTAATAAATTCCGCCTCATTAGATCTGATCTAACTGGATCTTTCGTGTTATTACAGGTCATTACAGAGTTGCTGGTACAACGTCACAACAATTAATTAAGAATTGATTTGATCGACCCTCGGCTAGACTATCTACCAATGATATAAAATTTTAGCTTATTTCTTCCTTATCTAAATCTGATTTAAATGTCTTTTCTGCTAGTACGTTCCACTCAATGGGATTTCCTCTTTCAGATCAAAGCAGCTGTATGCTGTGGCTGTTTGTTCTGTGTTGTTAGGAATTGAAAATCCCCTTTATCCCTATTACGTGTTACCCTATGGTAACAAACAACCTTTCTCACATCATTGTCACTTGCATTTCTTAAATCCAGTCCAACACCTTCGTGGTCTTATTTCTTTTATTATTTCAAAAATTTTCTCATGATATATGAAGTTTTCATGGACAATTACCTCAACGGTGATATTTGAATAAAATAACCTTCGTTGTTCCTATTCCAGTCTGCAAGTGACGGAAATGGTTTTCTATTTCTATAGAAAATTATAAAATTTATATAAATTTTTTTTCCCATCAAAAATTGCAAGTATTGCAATTTTTTTATTTTTTCCTCAAAACTCGGAAAATCGAAAAAATGAGAGAAGATAGACGGTAGTAGACTACGAACGAAAGTGGTCAAGTTATTTTTATGGGTTAAGAAAAATTGTTAAAAAGAATAAATATTTTATTATAATTAATCGAAATCAGAAAATCTGATACTAAGTTCAATAGTTTAAGTGAATAATCAGAAGATATGATACTAAGTTCAATAGTTTAAGTGAATAATCAGAAAATCTGATACTAAGTTCAATAATTTAAGTGAATATTTAGAAAATCAGATACTAAAGTCAATAGTTTAAGTGAATAATCAGAAAATCTGATACTAAGTTCAATAGTTTAAGTGAATATTTAGATACTTAATTACACAAAACTATAAGTACTGTAAAAGGAACCGAATTAATTAAGGTGTTTAAAGGAGAAAATAAATATTTTATTATAATCGAAATCAGAAAATCTGGTACTAAGTTCAATAGTTTAAGGGAACATTTAGATAGTTAATTACTTTGGACTGATTAGAGAATGATTGTAATAACCTAGTTATAATTTGGGGTTATAAATAAAAATAAAAATAGAAACGCAAATATTTCTTTTAACGTATGGGATACATTTGGAAGGTGGTGGGATAGTAAATAGTGAGTAGACAACGCCGAAAGGACCAACAGCTGCATTAGGCTAAGAGTAAGTAATAATGTTTAGTACTTCTTATAGTCAAATTTTTTCTCAATATATAAAACTAAATCTATAAAATGAATAATAACATTAAGATCATGTCGTAATAAACTACTAATAGTGAGTGTGTGTGTGAATTGAGTTAGCGAGGGCCGGGCAGTTCCAAAGATGACTAGGGTCTTCAACCCTCTACCGGCACCTTTTCTTATAAGTTTCAAATTAATAGCTCCCGCTATCCCCAGCTATTACAACCTATCTCATCAGTAGAGGAGCTGTGTATGAGCCATCCTTTATTATGAACATTAAAGTCCCCTAGAAGAATAAACTTAGCATTAGGATACTGAGCTAACCTATCTATCTTTTCAGACAGATCATGAAATAAATTAATGTTCTCAGGTGAATTAGGAGAACGATACAATCCAAAAACAAACAAAGTTTGATTAGGGCAACAAAGTTTTAAAGATACCATACTATGGTGTTTAGTGTTTAATTCAAATTTTTTAATCCTCACATATGGAATAGAATTTCGAACATAAGCGCAAACACCATGTTTGTTATAGAATGAAGATTCTAGATCATAATTAGGACAAATATATTTACCATGGAATGAAAATTTAATTAGCGGGCAAATATTGGTTTTCTTGCAGTTGGCCTCCCGAAAAAATAAAAGAAATGAAACAGAAAATGTTAAACTTTTATATATCTTATCTCCTCTACGACCGATCACGAAGGGGTAGAAAAATCTTTTCATCATAACATTGTAATGTATGAAAATTAGAAAAACAAACATGCGTGTGTTACTAATGTTAATTTTTGTTGAAAAAATTTTTAATACTTTTGGTCATTTTTGGTCATATTTATAGCAACATAGAAAAATTTGATGATATTTTGAAAAATAATATTTTATAAACGACATCGAAAGTTTTTCAGCATCTGCAAAATTGAATGGTCTAAAACCAAATGTGTTGCTATTTTAGATAGCAATATTAGCCTTCCATAGTTTTAAGTTCGGTGACAGCATATGAAAATTGGTTCAACAAGAAACCAAAACTTGATCATGTAAAGGTATTTGGTACATTTGGTTATGCACACATTCCAAAAATCGTAAGAAAGAAATGGGATAAAAAGGCAAAAGAAGTTTATTTGGTTCGATATGAGCCAACACAGAAGAATTTTCGACTATATGATCCAGCATCAAAGAAAATCATTGTGAGTTGCGATGTTAAATTCAATGAAAATTTTATCAAGAGCGAATATTTTGAATCATATATAGATATGTACATATATAAATATGAAATTAAATCGAATTTATTGGATGAAACAATTCATGAGACAACTTCAGAAGAAATCATCGACGAGAAATGAAATGAAATAAATGATGTAAATCCAACGATCAAAAATATTGATGATTACAGTCGAAGCAACAATGGTCGTTTAAGAGCAAACCCAAATAAGATACAAATTTTTGAAGCGAGTTTGATGGCAAGGTTATTCACAACATTTGGGAGTTGATTACACTGAAACATTTTCACCAGTTGTGAGATATGATTCAGTACGATGTGTTTTAGCAGTTGCAGCTATTCAAGACATGTAAATGGTTCAATTTGATGTCAAAAAAGCATTTCTTAATGGTGAACTGCTAGAAAAAATATACATGAATGTTCTTTAGGGTATTGAACATGAAATAGGTCAAGTATGTCGATTGAAACGCAGTGTATATGGGCTAAAACAAGCTTGAAGGGCTTGGAATTCATAATTTGTTGGATTTCTTACAAGTTGTGGTTTGATTCAATCGAAAGCAGATCCATGTGTATATTTTGTGGAGATATCAACAATAAGATAATAGTTTGGCCATATGTTGATGATGGTTTAATTCTTTCACACATGTAAGCAAGCCATTGAATCATTGGAGGATAAGTTGCAAAACACATTCTAAATCACTTTGGGCAACAATAATTATTAAATTATTATGTTGGAATGGAAATCCAAAGAGATCGTGATTCGAGAACAATTACAATACATCGAAAAAGTTATATTGAAAGATTTAGAATGTGGGATTCAAAATCAATTTCAACTCCATTTGACAATGGAACTGTTCTATTAAAATCAAATGAAGAATCAAAAGATGTATTTCCATATCGTCAAGCATGTGGATCGTTAATGTATGCAGCAACTGTATCAAGACATATTTCATTTGCAGTGGGAGAAATTAGTCGGTTCATGCAAAATCCAAATCATGAACATGTAAATGCTGTAAAACGAATTCTGTGATATTTGAATCATACAAAACAAACAGGCATTATGTACGGTTTAAATGGTGAAAAGGAAATATCATTGGTTGGTTACACAGATGCAGATTATGCGAGAGATATTGAATTTCCTCGTTCAACAACTGGTTACTCATTTAAAATTGGTCATGGTATTGTTACATGGCAAAGTCAAAGACAAAAGACAGTCGCATTATCAACGACTGAGGCTGCGTATATGGCAGTTTGTGATGGTGCTAAAGAAGCTGTTATGGTTGAGGCAATTGCTGAAAGATATTGGTTATGAACAACTTGAAACAACTAGGTTGTTTGTCGATAATCAAAGTGCAATACGGCTAGCTCGAAAGCCTGAAATGCAAAATAAAACAAAGTATATTGATGTTCGATTGCATTTCATTCGAAATCTTAATGAAGAAAAAGTGATTGATGTTGAGTACATTCATACGGAAAAACAGTTGGCAGATGGTTTCACAAAACCATTATCAACATCGACATTCAAATCAAACATGATTGGATTGGGATTAAATGTTGCCAATTAATATTTTTTCTTAATTCAGCTATAAAATTACTTAGTTTGGAATGATATTAAAATGAGTGGGAGTGTTAAGTTTTACATTTTAGTTGTTCAATCTAAGCATTCTTACGATTCAGTTTTTTAGTCTTTCTTTGTTTTGATTCATGTTTAAAACAGTTTTTATTGTGACTACTATAAAACAATTCTTTTCTATATATTTATTGTTTCATTTGTGTAAATTCAATCAATGGTTCATTGATATAATTTAACACTTTGGCAAATGTTCAAGGTTCACTTGAAAATGGAAGATCTGAACTCATTTCAAATTTGGACAAAATGGCGGGGGGTCTCCCGAACACCTCTAAGTTTAAACCTTCAATAACTCCTAATCCCGGGTTATGATCTTATGGAAACTGGGTATATAAGGTTTTAGTACTTTTTCCAATATATCTGCATACCAGCTTCCGGCTTGACACTTCCGGGCTAAAAATTATTTTGCAGGTGTTTATCCCTACTGTAGCCTACAATTACCAATCGATTTTCATGAAACGGAGGAAAAATATGCAAATATGTATGGCAAGAAACTGATTAGTTTTTGAGCTATAGTGAACAAAGTCCCAACGCTGCCTCCCGGTCTATATGATAACATTAACAAAGATAATTTTAAATTCTTAGGTAACAAGAGTTTAGAAATATCGTTGATCATGTCAGCATAACTAATGTAATTAATCTGTAACAAATAAGTTAAAAGTGTTTTAAACCCAAATATTTGTTTGAGTTGAATTTCAATTTCATTACAACTCAAACACTTAACCAACTCTTAACGTATACACCAAATAATAGAAAGAAAGTATCGTGTTTATTGGTACGAGTTGCTGGTTTTTGCAGAATATATCTACACATGCATATATTTAAAGCTTTGTGACTTTAACTTTGAAAAGGAAGTCCACTTTTGAATATTGATGCAATATCGATAACGCCAGTACATTTCATCTTATAGTGATGAAATGTACACATTACAACCAAATTATGATAAAAACATTATTAAAGCGCAAAACCATTTTTAAAGCGAAAGACATGTCAGCAAAAAAACTTTAAGTATTATATCTAGAAAGACGCTTGTCTACAAGTCTAGCTTGTAGCAAGTCTCTACAAATCTACTCATATTTAAAATTTGAATTTAAATTTAAATGTTATCATCGTTTAACCATAACTAACACCCCTAATACATATCTGAAAGTAAATGTCATGTACAATATTCGTTTAAATATTTCTTATATAGAATAAAATAAAAATATAAACATTTAGGCGATTGTATTTATAGCTTTACTTAATATTAGAGCTTTTAAATTTTCAGTTTACTTTTTTAATTTTTTGTTTGTATCGTCTGTAGAATTCACAGCGATTGAGGTAGGTAATAGTACATTGTATATTAAGAGCAGAAAGTACGACATTGCTGCTCGTGCATGAAAATTGCTGGTTGAGGCATAGCCGAAACCAGCAATCATGTCAGAGCAGCAATGTTACTTTCTGCTCAAAGTATACATACTATTTTTTTAACGACTGCCGACAAATGCGATCAAAGTTGCTAAGGAGGCATTTATTTCTTGTTTAAAAAACGTATCGGACTTCAAGTTAAAATTTTAAATTAATAAATTTAAAATTTATAAGGAGTTTGTTTATATCTATTTTTAAATAAAAATCATTTAAAATGAGAAGTAGTGATGAAAGTGATATAATTAGCACTTCACCTCATATAAAAGAAGCAGCCAACAATTTAACTTTAAACCGGTTGCCTGAAAAATCTAAAGTCCGGTATGAAAAAGCTTACCCATTATTTATCAATTGGTGTAAGGACAAAAAAACAGGAAATTTTTATTCTGAAGAGGTGTTTTTGGTATATTTTGGTGAACTATCGCAGACAAAAAGTCTTCAACAATGTGGTCAAATTATTCAATGTTAAAATCAACATTCATCGTTAAAGAAAATTTGGATATTAGTAAATATAAAAGATTTTTGCCTTTTTTAAGAAAGAAGCCCTCGGGTTATAGAGCCAAAAAAATCAAAAGTGTTTTGGGGAGAAGAAATTAATAAATTTTAATATTATGTCTTTGTCCATTATGTCTTTGGTTTTACTTGTGTTTTTACTTTCCGTCCATAGATAGATAGATAGAAAACATTATTTTCTATTACAGTCGTTAAAAATAGTATATTACATATCTAGAGTTGTAAACAGCATTTTACATGCGAGGGAAAATTTTGCGCACGTCTCTCGCGTCTCGCGTAGCGTCGAGTGCAGTATCTTCACGAGCATGGAAAATGCTTTACAACTCGAGATTTGTTATATACTTTTCCTACGACTTTGTTTTAATGCCCAAACGCATATAATTACTTGAAAAAATGAACTCCTAATCATAAATTAAATACAAATAGTTTACAAATTGTGGTAGGCTTTGCATTATTCTGTGTCAAAATGAATTGAAATATTTAATTTTTAAAAATGAAATTTTTCTTTAAATAAAAATTATTCTTTTTATTAAAAGCGTGCGGTAATATATATATGAAAATCCATTACCGCACGCTTTTTTTTAGTTACCGCACGCTATTTGAAATAATCAATTTACATGTCATGGATAGTGCGATGTAATTTATAATTTACTGTGATAGGAGTAGGAAAACATATTTTTCATTCGAATATAGTCTTTGAATTAGATTTTGGTTTCGAAGAAAAACATGTTCTAGACCGAGTCGTGAGAACTTGACCATTTTTGATTTTCCCGAAACTTGGCATATAAGTGAAGTTATTAACAAATTAGTTATTAACAAAATAAAAAATAAAACTTATCTTACATGAAAAATGAAAATTCTGCCATTCCGATGTAACTTTGAAATTAAATTGCTCAAGAACAGGCTATACCAATTTTATCAAACTTTTTTTGTTTGATAGATGATTATTTAATCGTTTGAAAAAAAATTTATTATTTGTTTTTGTAATTAATTTTAAAATTAAAACATTAAAAAACATTTTTAAAGATGGCGCTAGTGTCGAAGATCAATTGGAATTTAATAAATTTTTTTTAAAGATTTAATTTAATTTTAAAGATTTTTAGTCCGAATAAAAGTTTCAGAACAATCAAAAATGATCAAGTTCAAATTTTGACTTTTTCACCTGTGTAAATCACGTTTTTCATCTATGTAATTAAACATTAAGGCATTGACTTACAATACACTTTACAGTATTATTCGTATTGTATTTGTGTTTTTCTATAAAGTTGTCCAAATGGTTGTGACACAGTATATCAAGATAGGAATTAAGCTCAAGATTCATTTTGATTGTCAAGTTTTATTGCATATTGAGACCTATAGAGACTTCAGTCTTCATGCTATTACTGTAATTACTTCTACAGATATACGTTTGTAAGTTTAATTTTTTATTTAAATTGCCTTTAATTAGATTTTCGCACTAATGGCGAGAGGAGTAGTTCCTTATATTTTTACTTTGTGACACGGAATAAATCTTTTTCTATAATCAATTCAATCTTAAATTTGGTTTATATTTATATCAGAGACAATTACATTTGAACACATATTTGAGCCAATTTTTTTATTTTCTAAATTTAAATCAATTAAAAATTTATATAATACAAAATTGTAATTGTATATTTTATTTTCCACCAATTGATAGTATTACAACAACAAAAAATTTTGGCATTTTTTGTAATACCATCAATTACTGGAAAATAAAATATTTAATTACAATTTTGTATTAATAAAATTGGTATTACGGATTTTGTTCAACAATAAATTATTATAATTTATACAATAAATTAAGCTCAGTAAATTATTTTATTACTCAATTTCGATTCTTACAATTTTATTGTTGTTACCGTTAGAGTTTAAACTTATCTCTTTGAAAGTTATTACTTTAGCTAAGCTAAAACTATTTTCTTTTTCAATATTTTCTTTCTATGCAAAGCACTTAAGTAAAGACTATTTTCCTTTTTAATCTTTTTTTTGTTAAGCACCAAGCTTAAAACTAACTATTTTCCTTTTAACTATTTTTTTTGTGTTGAGCATCAAATTTAAAACTTAATTCACCAAATAATTTATTTCGTTTTATTCGGATGAAGTTCAAAACTTATCTAAAATATTGTAAACCAAATCGCTACATATAACAACTTGGTTACCAAAAAAAAATCTCTGACTAGTCTTTTGATTGTTGTGTATTTGTTTTATTTAGTGAAACAACAAAAAAAGCGAAATAGCAAAACCCAAATAACAAGGCAATTCAAATTATAAAAATCCATTTAACAATGCAAAGCATCTTACAATAAAAAAAAATGAAACAATCTATAATGCATGTACGAGCAACAAAAAAATACATTTGTCTCATTTGAGAAAGAAGAAATTCATATATAATATGAATTATGTTTGTTTCTCCTATTTTTTCTTCCTTACAGTGAAACTTACATAATCTTTGAAACTTTTTTTTTAAGTTTAACACACTTTTAAAAAATTTTCAGTAATTTTTTTTATAAGTCCTTACAATTACCTTTCCAATGATCTATAAATGACTTAAATCGGTTTAGTCAATCGTTAGCAATCGATTTTCAAAGATAGTCATGTTTCGCAAATCCCTAAAACTTTGCCGCCACCCTGTGTCATCCCTAGAGCGCAATTTAATTTTTTGAAAGAGATGGTATTTTTATTTTGTAATTGACTATCTGTATATGAAATTTTATCGAAATCAGAGGGGGTCAGGTCACATGCTAGAACAAATGCTGTTGCGATGACGTGGAATTGCTCTATTGTATTATATATATATTGCTCTATTTAATATAAAAAATTGGTAGATTTATTGTGTGAAAGCCTTTGTTTGATTTCGAAGCAACCGAAAATGTAAACCTAGCAGAAATTATTGGGCATAACACAACGTTTTTTGTTAGTGTAAAATTTTGAATAAATGAGCAATTTTTATCAATGTCAGCAATCACCGAAAGTATCCGTGTAACGATTTATTCAGATTCAAGTTTTAAGCGATTCATGTCAAGATTCATCAAGTAAATTTCATTAAGGGCATTAGATTGGACCGCAAATATATTTTTCGGGCATGAATTTAGTTAGGTTTAGTTACTTTTTTAAAAACTATCACCCACTAATTTAAATACAGATAAAATGTACTAATAAGTTCTTTAAATTGAATGTGGTGTTGGGTCAGGATGAATCATAAGGTGAGCGAAAATTAATTCTAGTATTAAAAAAATTTAAATTAATATATTTCATCACCACTACGATGGATTTTGATTTCTCTGGCTTGTGCGGTCATCAGAGTCCCTTACCTTTAGACTTTTGATTCCGTTCCTTTCTAACATTTATCGCGTGTATTTCAGCATTTCCAATGGGTTGAGGAGCTAAATGCAAACTCACAGGTTGACGCTGGTCGGAATCTCCTTTAGGCGCACGACTCGTTGGAGGTTCCAGATTGTTCTTCAATGGACCGGAGCTTACCACTGCTCGCCAGAATTCGTGTCAAGTTCGGAATGCTGTATCTGTTTCAATCATACCACTGCTGAGTTTTTATGAGAAAGAATAATTGTGAAAAAATTTTGACCCAAGTCTTGATTCACTGCAATACTGTCGCACTTTGCTAGCCTCACTACTTTTATTAAAATCACCAGCATACCGTTTGAAGACAGTTTATCCTCCTGATAGTTTATTCTGTTCTTCACTTTATAATACTGACACTGTTTAGAGCTTAGAAAAACGATCATTAAAACATTCATGAGAATTCATTTGACAATTAAAACTGTAATACCGCAATTGTGAAGCAAAAAATTGAAATAATAAATAATAAACATATATATAAAATTAAAATTATGTAGATTTGATTGTTACTGAACGAACTACGTGGGTAGAGTTTTGACGTGTTTTAATAACACTGGCAACTGCTCTGATTGCTGTAACAGACAATAATAAAATAGTTAAACTAATTGATTATTAACCTAAGTCCTAAATCAACATTTTAGGAATAATTATTGCAAAAAAACTTAAAACAAAATAAATAATTTTACGGAAATGAAAGTTAGGCAAGGAATTTTGCTTATATTCAAAATTACGCGGTAATAATAAAATATGACGTTAAATAAAATAAAACTAATAATTTATGACGAATAAAAAAAGCGAAGAAAGACAAAACAACAAGTACCTTGGATTGTCTTACCTGTAATGACCATACGATTTTTTGTTGGATTTCATAAGCAAACTGTTTCAAAGTAAATTTTATGTTTTGACTGACAAACTTGAATATTTTATTTGAAATTCATATGATTGAATTTACTTACATTGAATTCATGCAATGGAAATCGTTATGTTCAACAAAAACAATTAAAGGTCAGGATTATTTCAATATTACAATGAGAATTTTTATTTTTATTCTTTGCATTGTTGATTTTCAAATTATGTAATTGAATTATAAAACTAATCAAATTTAAATATTTCATATAAAAACAGTAACAATTTGATATCATCTGTCATATAATTTCTCAATTGCTTTTTTAGTTTTTTTATTGCACAGATTCAACCATGTTTAATAATTTTCTTATTTAAAGGGTGGAAGCTTGTAAAGCTGCCGTGCCCGAATGTTTAATGTGTATAATTCTTCTTACTCTTCAGACGTATTCCCGATGCCATATATTACTTCGGTCTGAAAGACCTAAGTATTACATTCATGAGCACAAAGTGAAATTCTTACCCCCACTTTTTTTGGCATTTCTCGACGTTTTAGGACCTACTGATTCTAAATAAGCAAAAAAAATGTATATCTGTCTGTCGGCCGGCCGACATTTTTTTTCCTAAAAATAGGTATACTCAAGGGACAGGTCCGAAACGACGCTGTGTTCGATAAAAATAGCAAATTTTCATATTTTTGGATTCAAAAACGTTCATTTTAAGTGATTACGAGTAGGAACATTAAATTTGGAGAAATCTTGATGGTAGGGATTGGTATGTGAGATCAAAAATTAGATTATTGCATTATAAGTGTGTCAAAAAAATGTTGTCAAGTGTGTCAAAAGAAAGATTTTGATTTATTTTTTTACCAAATTTTTTGGAAAAAAATAAAATTGTTTGTTTGAAATGAAATTTTATTATTATTATTGAGATTTATGAAATTATGGCATTATAAGTTTGTCAAAAAAATGTTGTCAAGTGTGTCAAAAGCAAGGTTTTTATTTATTTTTTACCCAATTTTTTTGGAAAAAAATAAAATTAATATTTTGTATGACATGAAATTTTATTATTATTATAGAGATTATAAGTTTGTCAAAAAAATAATGTCAAGTGTGTCAAAAATTGATTTCATTTATTTTTTTAGCCAATTTTTTGGGAAAAAAATGTAGCTGTTTTTATGACGTAAATGTAATTGAAAATGAAATTGGACATGGAAATTTTTGAATTTGTTATGTTTTTGAAATATTTTTGGAATTTTGAAAAAGTTTGTATTTTTGATTTTGTAAGAATTTTGGGAATATTTTTAGAATTTCGGCAAAAGTTTCAATTTTTGGAATATTTTTAGAATTTTTGAAAAATTTTTAATATTTGATTTTATTACAATTTTTGGAATTTTGAAAAATATAGCAATTTTTGATTTTGTAATAATTTTTGCAATATTTTTAGAATTTTGGAAAAAGTTTGAATTTTTAAGAATTTTTGGATTATTATTGGAATTTAGAAAAAGTTTAAATATTTGATTTCATTCTAATTTTCGGAATATTTTTGGAATATTTTTGGAATTTTGAAAAAAGTTTCAAGTTTTAGAATTTTGAACAAATTTTGAACAAAACAGAATTTCGAATTGCAAAATTCAAGTGATTTCCAATATGTGCTTAAGCTTAATTGTTCACAAAAACCAACCCGAAATTAAAAATTCCCCTAATGTTGTCTATATTTCCTAATCAAAAAATATAACAACATATTGACTTTACGTCAGATATTAAGTTTCGCATTGATTGGCAACAATCAATAATGACTTTACACTCGTGACTTAGGATGTTGATTAGAATGTTGACTTAGATGTTGACGAAATATTCTCTCATCCTATGAATTCACACATCGTAATATCTAGAAATTTAATACAAAAAATACCAAAGAAATACAATTTTCAATATGTAATCATAGATGAAAAATTCAACTTAAGTAAATATGAAAAATGATGAAGTTTCAATATAGAAATTATCTGAACATCAAAATTAAAATATGTTTCGTCATCGCCACTTTGGCTAAGTTGTGTAAGACACACCGGATTTGAACAATGTGTCTCTGATGAATGTAGTTCGAATCCTGACACGAAACACAACAAAATTTTTTCTAAAGGAATTTTAGAGAAAATGAAAAGTTATTTCGAATTGCAAAATTCAAGTGATTTCCAATATGTGCTTAAGCTTAAGCTTAATTGTTCATATATATATATATATATATATATATATATATATATATATATATATATATATATATATATATATATATATATATATATATATATATATATATATATATATATATATATATATATATATATATATATATATATATATATATATATATATATATATATATATATATATATATATATATATATATATATATATATATATATATATATATATATATATATATATATATATAAATATATACATATATATATATATATATATATATATATATATATATATATATATATATATATATATATATATATATATATATATATATATATATATATATATATATATATATATATATATATATATATATATATATATATATATATATATGATTCATTTTTTGATTTTGTAAGAAGTTTTGGAAATTTTAAAAAAGTTTTAGTTTTTGATTTTGTAATGGGTTTTGCAATATTTTTAGAATTTTGGAAAAGTTTAAATTTTTAAGAATTTTTGGAATATTATCGGAATTTAGGAAAAGTTTAAATATTTGATTTTATTTTAATTTTTGGAATATTTTTGGAATTTTGAAAAAAGTTTGATTTTATTTAATTTAACAATATTTTTGGAATTTTGATTATAATTTTCCGGCAACGTATTGATGTTTCGTATTAGTTTTGTAATAAATGTTTAAACAGAGATAAAAAATACTTGTACTTTAACAAAGAGTTATGTTTGAAATACATCGCTGCCCAAAACTAAAAACCATGTCCTCATAAAAGTTTTTGCCGAAAACTATATCAAACCCCTTAACCCAGACCGAAGTCTTGATACCTCAGAGCTGTGAGATTTCAGCCCCTCCATATTTTTACCTAATATTTTAATTATGGAGTATAAAATGAGGTTAGTTATTACAAAAGCTTAAAAATAGCTTTGACTTATGTTTTGAGAGAAAGTTTATCGCTTCCGGTGCAGGCTTGATTTTTTGCGTTTGCGATCTCTGGAATATTCATCTCTTAGAAGAAATTCGGTGTATTTTGTTTAAAATGGCAGTATATAGGACCATGTACGTTGGTGCACCATCGCCTGAAGAAGTCAACTGTAAGTCAACTGTTTTTAAAAGTTAAACAAAAAAATTCATTTGAAATTTCTTTATGAGATAAGAAACATTTTCAGTTTTTTTGATTTGCATTTTGTTCCAAACAACTGTTTGTTTGAAACTTTCATTCTAATCAACAGATCAACTGATGCAATTTTGTTGAAACTAAGAAGCCAAGTGATAAATTGTATATATTCTAAAATCTTTGTGTTGGTGAACGTTTTAAAATCGAATAAGAGTTTCTGGATACAGATCTCTGAATACACAATTTTAATCTCAAAAAGTGGAAAAAACATAAAAGACGAAGAATTTTATTTATTTTTCCATAAATGTAAAACTTTTTTTCTATATCTTTGAAAGAAATCATAAAATCAAAATATTGTTACGGTAAGAACTAAGACTTTAACTCTAGTTTGATTTTTTAAAGTAGATCTCTCGCAATAATTAATGGACAATTTAAATCCTCAATCTAAATAAAATGGAAATATTGTTTTTTTAGGGTAATGTATCGATACATCTTCGACCAATGCAGTTTGTATGCTCTCTCACTCTTTGGTTTTCTCTCTTTAGTGAGGCTGTAAACTATACATCACCACACGACAAGTTCAAAGGTAGCTTTCATTAATTGGTGGCATGCTTATATATTTATATATATTGAGTCACAATGATTTTGACGTTTATGTTGTTTGCAAAGGGCGGACGGACATTCACTTTCTATTTCTTCTTTTATTTGTTGGATTTGCCTTATAACTTTAACATGATTTATTTACAGAATAATATAAAAAGCTTTAAAGTTTAAAACGTTATTTTTATTGTGATAAAAAATAAATATAGTAGCAAATTGCTTATGCAATATTTGAACAATTTTGACTAATCTCCTCATAACAGTTCAAATCATTATTATGTGGACAAAAGTATATTAATAATAAAATAAATTTTATTATAGTCATTTGTTAATAAATATGTATCTGCTAATTATTTCCGATTTTATAATGTTTTGTTAGAGCATGCAATCGTGAATATGTACACAATATAGTATTTTTAATTATATTTTGTCCTTCATTGTATCTCAGTAAATTCGAAGAAATATTTTAAATCATACAAATGCTATTATTAAATTAATTATGATATCGGTATTCATGTGTGATATTTGTATTATAACTGCTTGTGCACACCGCGCCGCTATTTTAACTCACATCATATGACTTACGTGTGCCATGTACTTTGGGAAGCCATAACCTATTGAAAGAAAACTATGAGTTTAAAGGTACCATATGATTTATTCAACACAAATAATATCGATAGTTATCAAATGGTAATCGCAAAAAATGTTATATTATTCCACAGTTGTGTTCAAATTAATAATTTATAAGAACATTTAGCACGTCTCAGCAGTTGGTCTCCATGTACACGAGAGAGCAAACTAGTTAAAAAATTACACTTATCGCTTGAATGTGATTATCGCTGTCATAATTTAGAATGGAATTTTTAATTTTTACTGAAGTTAATTAACAACCATCGAAATAACGACATTAAAATTTATGACTTGATTAATTTGTTAAAAAGCTCATAAAAAGCTTATTTTAATTAAAATTGTTGTTCAAAAATATATGTGATAATTACTTTATTTGTAATTACAATAATATTAGCTGTTAATTACCACATGTTTTATTTTTGCATGGATATTTAATTATCATTGTTATATTCTGATTTATATGTCTTACTTTACTTGTCTACAGAATATTTTTTTTGTATTTTTGTCATCATAGTGTAGCAGATTTAAGCTACTCACCACCACAAACCTTATCTAAGATATTAAAAAAGAGCAAAAAAACTGTTATGATACTGCCCGGGTAAGAAAAAAGCTAATGGACTAGCCTGGGCCAAGCCCGCGCCATAGCTTTTGCGGGTTGGGCCAGGCTTAACATTTTTAAATGGCCCCACTTGCATCAAGCTTGGACTGATGTCCTGAAGCCAAGTCTTGCAAACCAGGCTTGGACCAAGTCTGACAAATAAGACTTGAGCCAGGTTTACTAAACCAATTTTTTCCCAGACCTCCTTTAAATGTGTGGAAAGAGGTTGTGGAAAGATTAACATATATAAAAATAAGGATACACATAATTTGGCTTGCATATGTTTACAATGCATTAGCCTGATGAATAACGCATAATATAATAAACTGAACTAAACTGTTCAGTCTAGGCATTTACAACTGGCCCAGACTGAAATCATAATGTTAACTAGCCAAGGCTTGGCTCGCCAATGCTGGCCCAAGATTGGTTCGTTGTTTAATATTTGCAGTTCCTACGTGAGTGGTCTGGAATTTGTTTCAAGCCTGGTCTATCATGATATGGGCCAGATCAGGATGGATTTTTTGGACCTCTATATGAAATCATATATTAATCCTTGTAGGCTATATGATAAAAGGGGCTAAGATATTACTACATATAAGTAGATATAGTGTTGTAAGATTTTTGAAATTTTTGTTTTGATTTATTTTAAGCTATCGTTCTTACACATACATCCCTTTTTATATGATCTTCCAAGAAGAAATATAAACTAATTTTTAGTACACTCCAGCCTCTTTCCATTAGTCTTGTACAACCTAATTACCATGGGCTTTAGATCGGTGTTATCGTAGATTTTCCTAAAGCAAGCTCTCGTAGCCCTACCGGTAAAGCTGTTTGGTAAATGAAAACTATCGTTGAATATCATTATTCAAAAGTTTTGGAACACGTTCTATCATCATGATAAAAAGAAATAAAGTGTCTTGAACTTTTCAATACGTTTACCCAACGTTGGAAACGCTTTAGCATTTTTGTATGACAAATTCTAAAATAAACTCAATTTGTGGTGAGCGTTTGCAATACATTCAATTCTAATCAACCATTGTGCTGCAAAATTACACTAACCTTTGTACCACTAGGGCGGTATATGGATTCAATTACCTATGAAAAATGTCGATGCTAATGCCAATCTAACTTGCTATAAATGCAATTTGCAGCTATCACTTAATGTTTTTTCAAATTATAAATCACGCTCTGAGATACCCTTACTTCATTGTTTACAAGGCATAAAAAAACTTAATCCCAGCGAATTAAGGGTTCTAGCACACTATGAAACAAAAATTATGGTTTAACGATTGTGTTGGCCACCACAGCCCTCGCAACTATTGGGTTTACAACGAGGTTTTTTGTTTTTTGATCTTAATTGATGATCAATATAGAACGAGGTGAATTATATTCCTGCACGTAGAAGCTATGTTCCCACTGGTTAAATCTAGATAAAAAATCCAGATTTTGCTAGATTCATTTTATGGAGGTAAATGTTGAGACCATCAATGTTCGGCATAATTGTCTGCATAGTCGTCCAGCTAGAGAAATTTACAGTACTACATTGGATAGCTGAACCAATTGATGCCTTGTCACGACGCAATTACAGGATTATGTGAGAATGTATGATGCTTCGAATTCTTTTTATATGTCTGTGATTTAGGGATTTTGTAGTAACGTCTTCTTCTCTTTTTCGATAACTTATAACATAAAAAAACACACAAATGAAATTATATCTTTCTTTTGAGTTCCGATATCAAAATGAAATTTTGCATGTAAGACGACATCTAGCCATAGATGGTTTACAAAAAAATATTGAAAATTAGACACCCCACGGAGGAATAATCACAAAACGGTTCCCATAGACTTCCAATGGGAAAAATATGGAGGGGCTGAAATCTCACAGCTCTGAAATATCAAGACTTCGGTGTGGTTAAGGATTTTGATATAGTTTTCGGCAAAAAACTTTAATGCGGACATGGGACATGCGGACAAAATCAAAAATTGAAACTATTTTCAAAATTCCAAATATTCCAAAAATTAGAATAAAATCAAATATTTAAACTTTTTCTAAATTCTAATAATATTCCAAAAATACTTAAAAATTCAAAAATTGAAACTTTTTTCAAAATTCTAAAAATATATAAAAACATAGAAATTTTTTTTTTAAATTCTAAAAACATTCCAAAAATTGGATTAAATTCAATTATTAAAATTTTTTCTAAATTCTAATAATATTCCAAAGTTTCTTAAAAATTCAAACTTTTTCCAAAACTAAAAATATTGCAAAAATTATAACATCAATAATTGAAACTTTTTCCAAAATTACAAAAATTATAATAAAATCAAAAATTCAAAATTTTTTCAAAATTCCAAAAATATTCAAAAACTATAACAAATTCAAAAATGTCCATGTCCAATTTCATTTTCATTTTCAGCAAACTATTCAAAAACCTTCAATTTAGCGATTCGAGAAAATATTACAAAATCACAAATTCATATTTCTTTCAAATTCCAAAAATTATAATTATATCAAACTTTTTTCAAAATTCCAAAAATATTCCAAAAATTCTTACAAAATCCAAAATTAAAACTTTTGCCGAAATTCTAAAAATATTGCAAAAATTATAACAAAAATACATACTTTTTTCAAAATTTCAAAAAAAAATTCAAAAACTAAAACAAATTCAAAAATTTCCATGCTCAATTTCATTTTCAATTACATTTACGTCATAAAAACAACTACATTTTTTTCCCAAAAAACTTGCTAAAAAAATCAATGAAATCATTTTTTGACACGCTTGACATTATTTTTTGACAATCTTATAATGCCATAATTCTCTATAATAATAATATATTTTCACGTCATACAAATTATTTATTTTATTTTTTTCCAAAAATTGGGTAAAAAAATAAATAAAAATCTTTCTTTTGACACACTTGACAACATTATTTGACAAACTTATAATGCCATAGTTGTCAATAATAATAATAAAATTCATTTCAAACAAAATTTTAATTTAATTTTTTTTTGCCGAAAAATTGGGTAAAATAATAAATAAAAATCTTTCTTTTGACACACTTGACAACATTTTTTTGACAAACTTATAATGCAATAATCTAGATTTTGATCTCACATACCAACCCCGACCATCAAGATTTCTCGAAGTACAATGTTCCTACTCGTAATTACTTAAAATGAACGTTTTTTAAGCAAAAAATATGCAAATTTCCTTGTTTTGACACACTTGACGATTTTTTTGACACACTTCCGGTACAGTTATCGAACACAGCGTCTTTTCAGACCTATCTCTTGAGTATACCTATTTTTAGAAAAAAAAATTTTGAAATCCCTCCAGTGGTTTTCCCTGCAGCGTAGGTAATGACGGGGTTCGTTCATCTTTTTTTCTTTGCCGTTTTGTTAAAGTACTTTTTATAGACAAAATTCACGATGCGATCGTTGTAGTCAGACATATCGGTTTCAAATCCGTTTAAAAATTTTTCATTGATTTTCCACTACATCTATTGTAGAGGTTGATACAATGTTTACCACACATTGAACTATAGCGATTTTGTAGTTCTTTTGGATTGTAACATATCTTCGGACGTTTCTTTTGGATTGGACATGTCTTCGCTCCTTTTTATCAATTGCATTCTGCATTGGTCACCTAGTTTTAAATTTAACCTGACAACCTCCGCATTGAATTCGTTAAAGTTACATTTATTAAAAGTTACATTTATAAACTTCAACGATGTATCCGTGAGTTATATCCGTTACTACACTAGCTTCTTCAGTAATTCTAGTTAAACTTGAGTGTAGTGGTAACGGTTAAAATTTTCGTTAGATTTTGTCATGCACTGTAGAAATTGGCCTTATTTCGATTTTTGTTTTAAATTAAGAATCAAAACCATCTAAAACGCAACTCCATAAAAACAAATCATTATCCTATTTCAGTACTATGTATCAACAAGAAATCCAAAAAAAAAAGTACAAAACACAAATATTCCTGCCTCCTTTTTATTGTTGTTTTAGTCGGTCGTCTTAAAAAATTCTAACCACCATTTGTTATGGAAGTTGAAGTCACCAGTAACGGTAGGAGATTTTGCTCTAATTTCGTCCACAACATTAATCAAGAGATAAAAAATATTGGGATTATGTTTCTTTGGGGCCCGATATAAAGCTTTTGTGAAAAAAGAAATTTTGGGTAGACAAAGCATTAATACCACTGTGTTGTAGCCATCACCATGTAGCTCATAATTTGGAAAGCGTTTATATGCAACACTCTCATGACTCTATGCACAATTAGACTGGTTGTTAAAAATTAAATTTTCCGAGATGCCCCCTAAAAAAATTCTTTTAGGTCAAAAAAACCGAAGTGCATTTTTTTTTTAAATCAAAAGAACACGTGCCGCAAAGTCATCGAAGTGATGATTAAAAAAAAAATAATGCTCTCGTGGTTTTTGACCACAAAGAATTTTTTTAGGGGCGTCTCGGAAAATTTAATTTTTAACGACCGCAGTCTAATGCACATACACCTTGATGAAGTTTAAAAGCTGATTCAAGCCTATAATTGGGATTTAGTGATACATCATAAGATAGTTTACAGAAACTTGTGTTTCTGTAAGAAAAAGAATATGCGGTTCATGCTCGAGATGATGTTGCACGAATAGAAATAGCGTTAAACGTGATTTTGTTTTTATAGAGAAAACAATTATTATGATCTTGTTTTTCTCATTCAACTGGATCTATGTTTGAGATCATGTGATAAAAAATCTCAATAATTATTGGACGTAAAATTAACCACTGTATATAAAAAAGGAAACAAAGATAGAAATTCTAGTCAATAAAACATCAGGAATTCTGTTTGATCAGAGCAATTATTGAAGTAAAGGATTAGATCATTATTATATCGACGCTAGTTTTTATTATTAAAAATTAATTTATTTGTTGTTTTGTGATACTGAAAATTGTTATTTATTTATTTCTAATGTAATGAGTTTTTGGAGAAAAACATGTAAAAAAAACGTAAAAATATAATTCAGGTGAAGTAATAACGAAACCGTACAACACTTTTTATACTCAATGACTACACGGTGTTCGCTCCATTTCTCGTCATTACATGTTTAATGCAAATATATAACTTTAATGTAAATCAACAAGCAACCAAAAGAAAATCAATGATATTGCTAAACGCCGGAATACATATAATTATTAGCGTGACATATTCGATCAGACCAAGAGGGATATATTTCATTTTGTAAAATGCGTTATAATAAAAAAAAATTAAAAAGCTAATGTGTAGCCTCACATTTCATTTTACTTACATTTGATTTATTGTTAATAAAAGCTCAATATAAAACAGCACTCTTCCTTCCATGCATTTCGGCCTTAACTAATCAATGGCAGAGGATGTTCCACACTAAAAGCCAGGATTGAGTGTGTCTAGTCTGCAAAGTTGGTATCAGATTTTAAGAGGTGATGTAGGTATACCTATCCATTTACTTGGGCTTTTTGCTCCCCTTACTAAAAGTTTTATTACGTCTTTTATCCATTGGAAAAAAGTAGAATCTTAGAATAATAATAAAAAATAATCGAATAGTTAAAATCAACCATTAATCAACTCAGTCGATTACCATCTTTACACTAATGCCGAGTTATATTGTTTAATTTATTTAGGAGCTGCTTCACTATCATGCTTCACAGCAAAAGTGATAGAACGCACCTATGCAGGCATTCTTGTTTTGTTCTCACCTTTATTGTGGTGTTATTCATTGTATGAATGAAATGACATTGATCTTTCTACTGAACAATTAAGGGTTGTTTTATTCACTCTGGAGTGTCAAAGACCTTTCGATCGTGATGCTTATTGTTTAATGGACTTTTGCTTAGACAGCAAATCTGATATATCAGCTTCATTAAGAAGTTTGAAAAGTGTGAAGAAAAACCGAACGATCTGAAGCTTTTCATCTTGCAATAACAAAGTATCCCTTGTTTTCGTAAAAAGATGTCTCCTATTTTTTCTCCTGAATGTCCAGAACTTTCATTTAGAAATGTCTGATTGCAAAACATAAAGGACACAAATGTCCCGACATTAATATCGATAAGCCAATTAAGCATCGTTAATTTCAAAGTGGAAGAGATATTGAGCTTATTTTAAATGAACTACCTAAACTTTTGTTTAGTTTGGATTCTAAGGATAAATGTAACAAAATGCAAAACATTGGTTTAACACAAATGGATAAAAATTGAACAAATTTTTCTTAAATTATGTATATGTAATATGAAAATCACCAACTTGTCTACACAACAATAAATAACTTAACTATTACATAATTGTAACTATAGAAAATATTTTCCTACAAACAATCACCACAAGAACATATATTAATAGGTTTTGAATTACATCTCAAGAAATTTCAAAATTTTTAATTATATAATCAACTTCATTTGATTTAATCTCAATCAAAAGAATCTTAAAGATTTATTTTTCAATTTTCTTCAATTCAATTTAATGTTGTTACAAAATTGTAGAACGATACCGGATGAAAATTTTAAAATAATGAATTGATCGAACGTCATATGATAATCATAAATATATAATTGTGACTTTGATCTCGAAAGCTATAGTTCAATTAAACAAACAAAAAATTAAGCTTTCGTAACTATTTACGGCTAACATAAGAGAATAAAAACAAAAATGAAATAGTTTAAAATAATTATCCGAAATTTTGTGAGACAAAATATTACAAATTCATGGTCAAATGCATAATACTGTAGTTTTCTTCTTTGTGATTTAGATTAATGAAATCGTTTTGTAAAGTGGCGATGGAATCAAAGAGGAAAAATGGTTTTGTATATAAGAGACTTAACTCAGATGAAAAAGGTATCAGTTTAACTTAATTGTTTGAAGGATATACAACACAGACCAAAACAACAAATCAAATCAAAATGTTCAAATTGGTATGTATGGCAACTATAGAGTCGTTACCAACAAAATTATTAATTCATCTTCATCTTCTTCAATTCATTTTCTGTAGGTGGTGTTATTTGCTTTCATCGCAGTTGCTGTTGCAAAACCAGGATATTTATCTCACCCCTCATACACAATCGCTGAAACAAAAGGATACGCAAAAGTTGGTGATGTAGTACAACATGTTCCAACTGCAGTTTCACACCAAAGTTCATCAGTTGTTCATAGCCATGCATCAATTGTAACACCAGTTGTTGCACCTATTGTACACAAAACAATCGTTGAGGAACACGCACCAGTTGTATACCATGCACCAGTTTTACACAAAACAATTGTTTCACAACCAGAATACTATTCAGCACCAATTCTTTCAAAAACTATTCTATCAGCTCCATCATCATATGGATATGATGATCATTTATCATATGCTCCAGAACAATGGGCTCACTCAGCACCAGCCGTTAAATACATTTCAAGCCCATATGAATCATTAGATCACCATTTATGGTAAATGGGATACATTATAATTATTAGTGTAATTGATAATGCAATCATCGATTCAATCAACCTCATTTGTATATATTTATTTAAATTCTTCGTTAATCTATGGTCATCAAACCAACATTTTGTATTGAAGAGGATAGAGAAAATATTAAAAAAAAATAAAAAACTTAATTATTTTGTTTTCATGTTGAGAATGACTCATATGTTTTAAAGGCTCAAATACCGTAAATTTTCCAAGATGATTACATTCTTTTTAATTTATTTAGTCTCACGAGCTCAATATTTTACTGGAAAATTATGCAATACCAATATTTAATTTGAATTTGTCCTGAAAGCTTTAAACTCTTTGAAAAGTTTTCCTTAATTGATTAACCATTATCAAAATCTACAAAACGTTGGTACCTTCTACTTGTAAAAATGCTCAAACGTACTGAACTCTGAAATTTAGTATAATGTCCATTTAATGCAACATTTGAGTTGGCTATAAGCTTTAAAACATGAATTAAATTTTCTAATTACCTGTCGTATTTCTGGTTAGCCCTGTTTACCCAGAACTGCCTTCTCGATAACGCTAATAACAGCTGTAATCCAGTTGTGATAGTCTTCGAAAATAGTTTTGATTATTTGGCTGATTGTGTATAATTGAATATTTTTGCACCAACCAATACGTATTAGACAGACCAACATTGTTCATGAATGGATTCAAAGAATTCTAACCATATAAGAACTATTAGTCTTTTTTGATTTTAGTAATCGTAATGTCTTTTATCATGTTTTCAATATGGACAGTTGGACAGTTGGACAACGTAAGCTGGGTACTGCTTTTAATTTTTTTATGAGATCCATGTTGAAAATAGTCCGCTATTCATTATTCTACCAAGTTTTCATAACTAAGGCACAACCAATTGGGCGTGCCCACCACGAATAATGGTTCGCTATGCAGAAAGAATAAATACCTATGGCATGACTGCTTTTAAGAGTAACATAACCCATTATTACTTCGGTCTGAAAGAATTGAGTGCAAAAGGTGAAATTCTAACCCCCACTTTTTTGGCGTTTCTTGACTGATTCTATAAAACAAAAACAAAATGTAAGTCTGTCTGCCGGCCGGCCAGCCGTCCGAATGTCACAATTAACGAAATCTAGAAAACCGCTGGAGGAATTTCAAAAATGTTTGTTTTTTAAAATAGCTATACTCAACTGTAAGAGCCACAAGGACTATGTGTTCGATAACTGTACCGGAAGTGTGTCAAAAAAATCGTCAACTTTTTCAAAACAAGGAAATATGCATAAGGTTTGCTAAAAAAACGTTCATGTTAAGTGATTTCAAGTAGGAACATTGAATTTGGAGAAATCTTGATGGTCGGGATTGGTATGTGAGGCCAAAAACTAGATTATTACATTATAAGTTTGTCAAAAATATATTATCAAGTGTGTCAAAAGAATAGTAATCATTCTTTTTGTTAAACCAATTTTTGAAGAAAAAATATGTAAATTAATTATTTGAATGACATGAAATGAAATTGAGCATGAAATTGGACATGGACATTTTTGATTTTGTTATAATTTTTGAAATATTTTTGGAATTTTGAAAAAAGTTTGTATTATTGATTTTGTTATAATTTTTGCGATATTTTTTGAATATTTGATCTGGAAATGATTTGTTAACAATATTTCTATCAATAACAACTATCATCCCACAGTTAAATTTTCTTATGAAATAGAACAAACCAACATTTTGAACCTTAAAATTATAAGAAAAGAGAACAACAGTTTAAAGTTTGGAATATACAGAAAACCTACAAACACAAACCGGTATATCACAAATAACTCTTTTCATCATATAGGCAACAAGAAGCTGCTTTTTATTCGATGGCCAACATATTGTATAATTTTCCAATGGAAAAACTTGAGTTTGACGTAAAGGTAGAATATATACATAATTCACCAATAGCCATTGGATTTTCAAAAAAATTGGCTGATCAAATAATGAAACAACACAAAAGAAAACATGAAATTTCTAAGCTGTCAAAACTCAGCAGACCAAAGGATATTGCAAAATCAAGAATTAGCCTCCCATTTTACCGAGCAGCTACAAACAAACAACAAATTTTTTTTAAAAAGTATCAAGATCGAGCTTGTCACGACACCAAGTACATAAATTAAAAACATTTAAACAATTATAAGGATAAATAATGCAACAACTCCCGTTCAGATATTTACCAAATTAAATGCCAAAATTGTGATAACACCTATATTGGACAAACGTTCAGAGAATTTGGCACTAGATTAATTGAAGTTACGAAAGCCAACGGGAATACATCTTGCGTGGCACGTCATATGAATGAAACCCTACAAACAATAGACGACAACTTAAAAATTATTAAAAATGTTTATCAGAAATGGAAACGTGATGCATATGAGTCTCACCATATCACAAAAACAACAAATAAAATGAATTTAGAAGACTCACCAATCATTTCACCACTGTTTCAAATTTCGGAAAAAGAAGGAAACTATTACCATTTAACAGTTTCCTTCTTTTTCCGAAACTTGAAATAGTGGTGAAATTATTGGTGAGTCTTCTAAATTCATTTTATTTGTTGTTTTTGTGATATGATGAGACTCATATGCATTGCATCTCGTTGAAACGATAAACATTTATCACTTTCTAAAATATTTTTCTTATTATATTATTTTCCATTTATGATTTTTCTTTACTTTAGAGTTAAGTTACTTCCCTTTTTTTGTTTTTCATTTTTCGTTTTTTTTTTGTTTAATCTGAGGTTACTTCCCTAGTAGTCCTACTGATAGAATTATATAACTTATGTTTTAAAGTCTATAATTAGCATAGATAGAAAATTAAAGCACTGGATATTTTAGTTGCAAATCCTTTGTTAATGGACTCATGGAGTCTGGCACTAGTTAGTGCGGCACTATCAAAATAAAATTAACGATAAAGTTGAAGTTTCTCCTTTTTGTTTTTGTTAACTTTATTTTGGAAAAAATATAATAATTAAAAAGCCTTTTAAGATTTTTCGTTAAAAAGTGAGTGAAAGTAATAGGTGGTTACAATTCATTTGAAAATAAGTTTTTATATTTAACATATATTATTTCATTCATTAATATTTAAAATAATTCTAAAATAAATTAACAAAACATCATCCATGCAAGAGCGAAAACAAAACTAATCCTTTAATAATACAATAGCCATGAGTCTGTCCGTATACTACGAGCGTAACGCTCCAATTGCAAAATGGGTGACGAGATTGATTGAGGCGCTATATGGTCAATATCTTCAATCCCTGGCGTGGTACATTTATTTTGATTTTTTTAAATTTCTTTTAATAAAATTAAAATTATTGTTTTTTTATTCATAAATACATAAAAAGCATAAAAATTTAGTTTTACGAATTTTAAGTTGACCGATAACGTAGTTTTTTAAAGTTATTATTATTATTAAAAACAATCAATCTATATCCCAGTTGATTATCACGAATATTTAATTTATTCTTACAGAAATAAGAATTAGTAGGATTATAAATAATCTTCAAATCATATTTATTGACTAATCCAATTTCTTTCCTGCAAAATAATTTTTATAGTGAAGATATTGTATTTGCCTTTTATAATACTTTTGTTTGTTTATTTTCGATTTTAAATAAAATTAATTTTGGTCAAGGCTCGTGAAATTGTAGTGAAGTAGATTGTTCAAACAGCCCTCATGTAAATGATTTATCAGAAAACTCAACAGACATTTTGGAAGATGCAACTGAAATTGCGGAAATTTTAGAAGACTAGGCAGAATTGATATAAATTACAGAATCTGAATCTATAGCATAAACATATCTACACTAGAAGGTATCCCGCGGGCTCCACTTCCCTCCGGCCTCCTCCCAATTAAATAGACATTTTTGAAAAATGGGTCACGGCAAGAATACTGAAATAACAAGACCTTTTGTTTTTCCTTATTTTATTTACAGTAATGAAACTATGCAAAATTTTTAATATCAAGATGATATTAATTTAAACAAAACGGCTAAAAGAAAATAGCAAACATTTTTTTAAAAAACAATATTGCCGATAATAAACTACAATATCGATAACTACATAAACAAATCAAAAAATTGTAGCTGTAGTACAATCTGAAATTAGATTGACAATTTTTAAACTTAGTCAAGTTGTGTGTATATAAATAAATCCTTTGAACATTTTGTGATTTTTTCCTCATGAAGCGCCTTTGCAGTGTACACCGGAACCGATGCTCTTCAGTTGTTTCTTGTAGTTTCATTTCGTAATTTGTATAGTTTAATAAATTAATAAATAATACAAATTATGTATATGAACTCAACAATGTAAACTAAATAATTGTAGATTATTCAAATTAAACCATACATACGTAAATAAAATCTAATCCGTTTTAACCAAATTATTGAAATGCAGATGTAATCTTGTTTTTAGGAACCATATTATAAATCTCATTTACCAACATTGTACTGTTTAATGTATAAAATATAAATTATTCCTACAAAACAGAATGTTCTATGAAACTTTAGAAATTCAACCTACAGAAAATTGAAAAAATAAAAAGAGAAGAAAACGACAACAAAAAGTATGAGAAACAAAACATTTCTCCAATTAAAAAAATGAAGAAAATATTGCAGATGTCGTAAAATCCCTTGAATACATTCTAAAATTTACTTATTAATTACGTCACACTGTTTTATTGTGCATTTAAACTGTGTTTAAATCGATCTTTGGGATGAAGATGTCAACTTACATTGAAAGAAAAATGCTTAAATAGTAATTTTTGTTTTTCCTTATTTTATTTCACAGGAATGAATTTATAGAAAATAATTATCGGAAATCTACTATTATATGATTTTTATCACTGCTTATCAAAATATAATTAATTTTCGGGTTAATATTGAAATGATAATAATTTGAACAAAACGGGAACAGACAATAGCAATAACTTTAAAAAACTACATTATCGATCAATTTAAAATTCCCAAATCGAAATTTTTATGATTTTTATGTATATATGAATAAAAAAACAATAACTTTAACGTCTTTGGGATTTTTGTATTAAATTTCTAGACATTACTATGTATGAATTCATAGGATGAGAGAATATTTCGTCAACATTTTAAGTCAACACTCTAATTAATATCCTAAGTTACGAGTGTGTAGAGTCATTATTGATTACGTCATTACGAGTGTAGAGTCATTATTGATTGCTGTTAATCAATGCGAAACAATTGTTGTCAATCAAGTGCCAAAAACACATAAAAATAAAATATTAATTAATGTTGCTGTGTTTTGTTTTGTGAAAAAGTTGGAATATAGTAAAATTGAATTGGGATATTACAGGAATATTGATCTTCTTCTTTAAATATAAGGTTTGAGCACACAAATGAAATTAACAGAAGCAATCCAAAATCCAGATATGCCCAACATTTGAAAATAGAAAAACACAAATACACCAATATCAACACAAATTTAACCATATTACATAAAAAAAGAAAAGGACAAAATCTAGATAGACTGGAAGAAATAGAGATTTATAAACATAAAAACAATAACAATATTTTAAATGATAAAATCAACACTAAAACTAACAAAATATATGACGTAATAATAAAAAACAGCATTTGAAATAGTATATAAGTAATAGTTTAAGCAAAAATTGTAATAATAATTTAAGAACTGAGGATGACGTAAGTCGAAATCGATATTCTTTAAAATAAAAAATAAAAAATAAAAATCAAATTGTTACTATAAGGAAGTTTTATTATTATAAATAAATTTAAAAATAAACAGTAAAAAGTATATTTTTAAACATTGCATTTTAACTAAAATAGTTATTTACATATCGAGGGCTGAAAGTAGAAGATTACGCCAGCGGTTCATATTAAAGCCCGACGCGAAGCAGGGGCTTTTATTGAACCAAGGGTATAATCTTCCATTCAGCCTGAGTGTATGTACAACGTTTTACGCACAACTGCACAACTTTATTGTAGTATAAATCAATTTTTGAATTTTTTAAACTCGCTAGACATTTTGAAAATTATGCTAAACATGCCATGAATTTCTCTATAAACTTCATTCAATAATTTATTTGTTTGTTCTAATTTTATGAATATTTTACGGGTGATTATTTACCGGCGGTAAAGTAGAAAAATATATTAATATTTCATATAGCAACGGGATTTTATTTTACGGATGTAAAGTTCAACTTTCAGCCACGATAACTAGGATGTAAAATGTGTTTTACGATTCATTTGTGCGTAAAATAAATTATGTTTATAATAATTATGTTTATTCTTTTCGACACTAAAAAATAAATAATCTGGTTTTTATTTGAAAATTGTGTTTTTTCTTAATTATTTATGGTTTTCCATACAAATTTTAAATCCTGGGATCCCGGGAATCCCGGGATTTAAAATTTACGAATCCCTTAGTCCCGGGATTCATAAAATACCATGTGATTGCAATCCAATTTAGTATACATTTTTTATACGTGTTTTTTATTTTTTCAACAGATTTGGCACAGGTTCAACATTTGTTAAGAATTTTAGCGACAAGCAAAGTTTCAAATTAAATTTTGCTCGAACGGATTAACCGATTTTAATTATATTTTGTTTGTTTGAAAGGTACTAAGTAACGCTTTTTAAAAAAAATGACGTCGAAACATTTTTTATATATGTATTTTCATTTTTCATTGAAATTGTGCAGTTTCAATTTTTCAATAAATTTCAGGGTTGTTAATATACACGTATAAAACGTTTTATACGTTACACGTATAATACGTAACGTATAAAACGTATAAAACGTATATAACGTATAAAACGTATAATATGATTTTGTTTTTGAAATTCATTCGTAAAAAATTAAAAATTCTTCTTACTTCAGATATTAATTATATTTTTAGTGAAAATATATATATTTTAGTAAAAATATAATTACGTAGTTATAAAATATTTATATATTTTATAATTTATAACAAAAACTATTTAAATTCTAGATGTTATTTGAATGTACACCCAATTCTGTTTTTACACGGTAGATACGTTCCAGGAAAAGACGTGTAAAAAAAACCGTGCATAAAAAGACATGCAGCACATAGAAAAAAAGGGGATTGGTTCCATACCCTTTATTTCTGTAAAAAATAGGTAAAATAAACTGATTTGTACAAAAAAACTATTAGGAGTCTATATAAAGCCAAATTAAATTTTTTTGTGCATGTATGCACAGTTTATTTGATAAAAAAAACAAAAACTAAATCAGAGATCAGCAACAGTGCAACAATGTTGTTGGAAATTAAGATTTGATGTTAAATTTCGGTCGCCAACAATTCGTAAAGCATGCTTTTGAACATAATCTAAAAGAGCCTAGATCGAAATAGATGCACCACACAAGACTTGACGACAATATTCCATACAGGGACGAATGTAGAACTTATAAATGTGGAGTAAATTATACGGAATGAAACATTTTTCACATCATTTAGGATGCTATTTGTTCGTCATAGATAGTAATGGAAGTATCATTGAGGAACTCGGTCTATGATCTGAAAACAATCAATAGATGTGTTTTGATGGAATTAGAATTGACTAAATTTTTTTTACCCCAATCGGCGACTTTTTCTCGGTCCTCACGGTCCATTTGTCGTGTTACTGATAATTTTCAACAGGTCGTTGATATAAATTAAAAATAGAGTGGGGAATAAAATCGAGCCTTGTAAAACACCAGTAATAATTAATTTAGACTCAGAAGAAAAACTATCGATGGATACCGAAATGTTTTGATCGGTGAGACAATTTTGAATATGCTTTACGTCTACATGAAGTTGGCATGCCAGATTCGATCAAATGCTTTTCAGAAGTCTAGTGCGATAATGTACGTTTCACCACCTCAATCAAGCATGCTGTTCCAACGAGGGGCTACATAGTTCAATATAAATCGGTTGTTTATAAAGGTTATCGGTGTTTATCGGTTTTATATTGTAAGGCTTTTCGTATATAATTTGAAATATTAGTTTTTTTGGGAAATGGCTAGTGTACAGCCAGTTCCAAAAAAGGTACGAAAACGGATCCAACAAATTACAAACCCATATCAATTTGGTCGATTGTAGCTAAAATATTTGAAAAAAACATTAATTTTAAAAATATGAGGTTCTTAGTTGGTCAAAACTGTTAACTGGTCAAAAATACTTAAAGACAATGCGATTTTCGCCGAAAGAAAGAGTGACGAAAAATTTACTTTCTTTATCAAACATATCTGGAAAGAGTCACTTGAAAATTATAGTGAGACTTTCAGTGCTGTTTTATTGATATAGCCAAAACATTTGACAAAGTACAGCACAACAATCTTATATGAAAATTGAGATACTATGACTTATACGAGCAAATTATTTCCTGAGTTTAGATCTTTATATCTGAGCGTAAATTTCAAGTCAATGTCGACGGTTTTTCATTAGATATCTTTTCAACTAATGCAGGCCTTATTCAAAGTTCCACTCTATCCCCAACTCTTTCTCTTATCTATATTGACTTGTTGCACTCAACGATTCATTAAATCCATAGTTTTGCTAATGATGCACGCTTAATGCTTCTCCTGAAATACCTAATATATACTCAGCGTTTAATGACACTAGGTCAAATGTGATAGAGTCATTAAACATTGATTTAAAAACAGTAATGGAATCGGGTATTGCTAAAAGTGTTAAGTTCAACGCGAGCAAAACTCAAGTTTGCTATTTTTCTAGGTTATCAACATCTAATCCATTTCCATTAAAGTTTGATTCTTGAAGAGAAAGAATTCGTTAGACTTCAACGAGTTGAGATTAAAAAAAATATTAAGTGGAATTCTCAAATGTTTAGCCTAACTAACTAACTAAGAAAGTTGTTCAAAAATTAATATTTTTGGGTCGTTGAGTTAGGTTTTTAATAACAAAATGCTTCTTTTAATGGAGAAGTTATTTAATCGCCCCTACAGGAATTATTGTTGTCACATATGGAGTGTACCATACAGGTCATGATTGATTCTATACAACAGAGGGCTGTTAAATTGATCAGCAATTCAAATCTTACTAATGTGCTTGATTCCTGGTATGTCGCTGATTTGACGGTGTTTTACATTATGGATAAACGGGCTTCTATCTAAATCAAATCGATTTTACCAAAGCCTGCAAACTTGACACGTTACACCAGAGTATCAATAAGAGTATAATAAGATAAAATAATTTTCTTCCTCCAAACTTTAAGATTAGCGTTAAAAAATCTTCAAAGAAAATTGATCAACTGTACATACATACTTCTAGGTTCTAGGAATAGAAGTTGAAAACAATATGAAATGAAATTCTCATATTTTTCACCTAGCTAAGAACGCTGTTCAAAAATTGAGGTTTTTCGAACGATTTCGTAAGTTTTTCAATAGCGAACAGCTTCTTTTAATATATAAATCATTTATACTCCCTGCATGGAGTATTGTTCTTACATATGGGGTGTATCTGATTTTAGTAGTTTGAAGTAAATTGAGTTTGTTCAGCGCAGAGCTGTTAAACTAATTTACAACTCAACTCTTATTAATGAGTTAGATTCCTTGCAACACAG
The DNA here is from genome assembly GCA_963693315.1 of Diogma glabrata. NCBI lineage: Eukaryota > Metazoa > Arthropoda > Insecta > Diptera > Cylindrotomidae > Diogma > Diogma glabrata. Next base: position 340,785,709 of record OY856186.1, on the reverse strand, counting down.
AAGAAATGTTGCTAGATTCCTTGCAACACAGAAGAAATGTTGCTGATCTTAGAATTTTATATTAATAAATTGTGGATGAACAAACTTCCACTGAGATAATATCAATGTAACCTGAACTAGCAACCTATCGCGTAACACCAGAGTAAATTTTGTAGCCCATCCTTTTACACTTCATATAATAAGGTTCAGAAGTGTCGCTTTTCAGCGTGATTTTTTCAGCTTCACACTTCATATAAAAAGGTTCAGAAGTGTTGCTTTTCAGCGTGCTTTTTCAGCAGAGTCTCTCATCTATGGAATGTCTCACCAGCAAGGGTTTTCCCTGATAGCTTTAATCCTCAAAATTTTAAAGATAACGTTCATAAACTTCTTAAAGAAACTTAATTTGTTCAAACTTAATTCTAATCCCTAGTTGGACATGGTATCTTCGGATATTAAGAGACGTTAATTTATTAATAATTACTAGGAGGGCCCGGCGTGCTTCGCTACGCTTATAAATAAAGTTTTTGCGAAGACATTTTGTTGACGTAGAAGCAATGATCTCAAAAAGTGGTAATGAGAAATGCAAGCATATAATTTTTAATTTTTCTTTTTAAATATATGAATGAAAAATAATCAGAACTCTAGCTGATCAGTTCGGATATATGAAAAATTAGCGATCAAATAAGTTAGTGATCAAATTAGCTTTCTTGAAAACGTATTTGATCGCTAATTTTTCATATATCCGAACTGATCAGCTAGAGTTCTGATTATTTTTCATTCATATATTTAAAAAGAAAAATTAAAAATTATATGCTTGCATTTCTCATTACCACTTTTTGAGATCATTGCTTCTACGTCAACAAAATGTCTTCGCAAAAACTTTATTTATAAGCGTAGCGAAGCACGCCGGGCCCTCCTAGTTTCAATTATTCAGTTATTTTTCTTTTTACTTGCAAAAATATACTTAAGTCGGATGAAATTTGTGGCACCTATTCACAAAACATTGACACCAATACCAAAACTACGTGAAAAAGCCTCAAAAATTCAACCGCGCATAACTCCGATTCAGAGTACACAAAAAATAAAAGCAGAAACAACTTTTTTCCTTTCGTCAATACCAACAAAATATCAAAATTTCAGATTTTTTAAAAATCAAAAATTTAAAAATCAACAAAAAAATGTACGTTTTCAAAATAATAGCCCTCATATAATAAAAAAACAAAGAAAAATATTACGTCTATCGACCCCTAAATCAATTCATAAACTAAATTCTCTAAACTTCAAAGGAAATGTATAAACTAACTAAGAGAAAATAAATATAAAAAAAGAAAAAAATGTTTTAAGTTTTAAACCATTACCAAAACTACGTGAAAATGCCTCAAAAATTCAACCGCGCATAACTCCGATGGAGAGTACACAAAAAATAAAAGCAGAAACAACTTTTTTCCTTTCGTCAATACCAACAAAATATCAAAATTTCAGATTTTTTAAAAATCAAAAATTTAAAAATCAACAAAAAATGTACGTTTTCAAAATAATAGCCCTCCTGTAATAAAAAAACAAAGAAAAATATTACGTCTATCGACCCCTAAATCAATTCATAAACTAAATTCTCTAAGCTTCAAAGGAAATGTATAAACTAACTAAGAGAAAATAAATATAAAAAAAGAAAAAAATGTTTTAAGTTTTAAACCATTACCAAAACTACGTGAAAAAGCCTCAAAAATTCAACCGCGCATAACGCCGATTCAGAGTACCAAAGAAAAATATTACGCAAATATCTTTATATCAATAAACAAAATAATCGAAATAATATCGAAAACCGTCCTTGTTCAAAGACAAAAGACGACTGAAATGAATGATTTAAAAATGAAAATAAATTTTTTCGATAGCTAATATATAAAAAAGAAAATATCATCATAAATATCATTCATAAAATATCATTCATAAAATCAACATTATTACGCATAAATCTGTTTTATTCCGACGACTCGAAAACCATCCTTTGTTCAAAGACAAAAGACGACTGATCACTGAAATGAATGAGAAAAAAAAGTTTCGTTTTTGTTGTTCGTTGTTCGCTAATATATAAAAAAGAAAATATAAAAAAATAAAATAAATTTTAAATTTCGTTTTTATATGTATGTAAACTTATAATGCATATGTATAGAAAAAGTTTTCCGTATATAATAACTTTTTTATTTATGATCCGATTTGTTTGAATCCGGATCCGACTATAGGTTACACTAATATCAGTTAGCTGTGAAAATTTCAAATGAATCCATCTGCGAATAAAAAAGCCTAATGCTCCACAAAGTTTTAATCTAGCGTATTAATATATAAGAAGAAGAAGATAATTAACACTAAACATGCCTAACTTTGTATATAGAAAAAAAATATTTTCTTCAAAATTTAAACCGTGCTATTTCGAATAAAACCGTGTAAAAACGAATTTAAATTTTTTTTCTAAACCGTGTTATATCAAAACCGTCTAAAAAAAGACCGTGTAAAAACAGAATTGGGTGTATATTTTTATACTTTATACGAAAGACTATGTTACTGTACATTAAACTGGTTAATAATTTTTAATTCACTAGATTTGAATATTGAAAATTTTGAATTATATATTAGAGATTTTTTTGAGCACTGAAACTCAAGCAATCAAATTATTTTTGAATTTTTCAACACGTATACTATATGATTTTCTTTCATTTTGACTCCAACATTTACTTAATACTTAATGGGAAGCATTTGGGATGAGAAACATTTGGCTCATGAACTTAATTATTTGGCATCATGAAATGTTATTGAATATATAAAATATGGCTCAATCCAACTTCAGCTCCTCCCATCTAATAAGAACAGCTGGAAATATTATGTTGTTTCAGAATAAATGTCGTTTTTTTTATAGCAGTTAGGGAAATTATTAGAGATTATTAGAGAGATGTTTTTAAAAAAATTTTGTTGTGTGAATCCGGGTTGCACCACTTCCAATTAATAGACACAGTTTGAAAATGCAGATCAAATCTTCTTTTTATACAAAAGTTATAATAGTTAAAATATAATATGTATTTACGTCAAACGAAAAAGTTTAGTGAGAAGTCTATTGAGTAAATTCATTTTTGGTCATTGATGAATAATAGGTATGGTTGGAAATGTCAAATTATTGCAGACTAAATTTGTTTTGAAAATAAATAATTATATTTTGAAAAGAAGCATTTACGTTAAATGTGGAAGTTTTTTGAACTAATAGGAATAGATGGGTAAGAAATTATCATGCCGACGCTATATTTTCTAAAGCAACTCTTCCTATTAGTCCCAAAATCTAGGCTTTATAAATATTAAATATCACGAGTACGATACGAGTTAACGCCCGCGTTAATGTTATATAAATGAATTATTTATTAAGGATTTTACTTTTATACGGTATAAAACGTAAATAATTGTGTGTTTTATACTGCACGTTTTATACGTTTTATACGTACGTATAATACGTGTTTTATACGTTACCGTATTATACGTTACAACCCTGATAAATTTAGGTTGTTTTTCTATAAATTTAACTGTCCCGGAAGTGTGTCAAAAAAATTGTCAAGGGTGTCAAAAATAGGAAATTTGCATTTTTTTGCTTAAACAACGTTCATTTTAAGTGATTACGAGTAGGAACATTGAATTTGGAGCAATCTTGATGGTCGGGATTGGTATGTGAGTCCAAAACTAGATTATTGCATTATAAGTTTGTCAAAAAAATATTTCCAAGTGTGTCAAAAGAGTGATTTTAATTTTTTTAACCAATTTTTTGGCCAAAAATGAAATTAATTATTTGTATGACATGAGATTGGACACGGAAATTTTTGATTTTGTTATAATTTTTGGGATCTTGAAAAAAGTTTCAGTCTTTGATTTTGTTATAGTTTTTGGAATATTTTTGGAATTTGGAAAATTTTCAAATTTTGATTTTGTAAGAATTTTCGGAATATTTTTAGAGTTTTGAAAACGTTTAAATTTTTGATTTTATTATGCTTTTTCGGATATTTTTGGATTTCTGAAAGAAATCTGAATTTTTGATTTTGTAATATTTCTCGAAACGCTAAATGGAGAGGTTTGTGAGAAGTTTGCTTAGTGTAACATCTTTTCACTAAATTATGTTAATATATGATCTGTTATAATTTTCCGGCAACGAATTTATGTTTCATGTTAGTTTTGTAATAAATCACTAAACAGAGATAAAATACTATTGTACTTTTACAAAGAGTTTTATGTTTAATATACATCGCTGCCGATAACTAAACACAATGTCCTCATAAAAGTTTTATGCCGAAAACTATATCAAAATCCTTAATCAAAACCGAAATCTTGATATCTCAGAGCTATGAGATTTCAGCCCCTTCATATTTTTACTTTAAAATTTCCTTGTCTCTAAAATTTTTAACAAATTTCGAGTCATCCTGTGTCAAAACTAGAGAAAAAATATTAATTAATTTATTATTTATTTATTTATTATTTTATTATACTAAAAATAACCAAAGTTTCAAGAAAATCAAAAATTGTCAGGTTCAAAGTTTTTATTTTATCGGAATCTTGATTTGAGTTTCCATAGTATCTTATATATTAATACGCTAAAAAAAACTTTGTACAGCCTAAGGCTTTTTTATTCGAATTTTGATTCATTTCAAATTTTCACTGCTAACTGATATTAGTGTAACTTAGATTTTAAAGATTTTTGGGATTTTTCGGATCATAAATTAAAAAGTTATAGAATTAAAATGTATTTTTGAATTTAACGGCCCCGGCTATACAATATGAAATGGATTTGCCCAAGTATATATTTTTTTCTTCACAAAAACGATACGCAGGCTACAGACCTTCAATCAATTTGTCAATCAATTTGAAAACGAAAACAAACGAAATAAAATTTAGTGCAAAAATCCCCTAAATTATATTTCGTTTATTTTCGTTGTCAATTGATTGACAAATTGATTGAAGGTCTGTAGCCTGCTTTAAGAGAAGATAAAAAAATTAATATAAAAAAATTAAAAGAAACAAAAAACGAAACGAAATAAGAAAATGTAGTTTATGAAATGCTTCCGCAGGGGACAAACGTATTATTTTTCTTTGTTTTTAAATATTATTATTAACGAAATAAGAAAATTTAGTTTATGACGGAGGGGATAAACGTAATATTTTTCTTTGTTTTTAAATATTATTATACAACAAACGAAACGAAATAAGAAAATTAGGTTATGAAATACATCCGCAGGGGATAAACGTATTATTTTTCTTTGTTTTTAAATATTATTATTATTATATTTCTTTGATTTTCTTTGATTTAATTATTATTTTTCTTTGTTTTTAAATATTTTCTATTGATTAGAAATTAAAGAAACAATTCATAAATTGATTTGTTCTTTCTGTGCAAAATTGTTTTGGTATGTTTTAGGAAGAAAGAGGAAATTTTTGAGGAAAATCAATAAAATTATTATATAAAAGTATAAGTTTTTTGTTGTGTCGGGAAATTTCAAATAAGATGAAAAATTGTTGTTGTTGTTTTGTTTTTGTTAAATAAAATGATATATATGTTGTTGTTGCGTAAGGTTTGAGTTTTAAGAAAATATTAGATTTATAAATAGTAGGAGAGCCCGGCGTGCTTCGCTACGCTTATAAATAAAGTTTTTGCGTAGACATTTTGTTGACGTAGAAGCAATGATTTCAAAAAGTGGTAATGAAAAATGCTTGCATATAATTTTTAATTTTTCTTTTTAAATATATGAATGAAAAATAATCAGAACTCTAGCTGATCAGTTCGGATATATGAAAAATTAGCGATGAAATAAGTTTTCAAGTAAGCTTATTTGATCTCTAACTAGCTAAAGTAATACGTAAGTAATACGTAATAGTAGGGAGCTAAAGTAATACTTTTTGTGTTGAGTCTATATTTTGGCGGCCAACCGTAGAGTGGCTGACAATTATAGATGAATCATAAAGAGTGACGTTCGTTTCGAATAAAATAAGCTTTTTGTTCGGCAAACGTTTTGTGACGATTATAAAGTGTGATGTCCAAAAGGACATCGTTCTAGAAATACTCTTTAAAGAAAATAGTTCCACTAAAAGAATATAAAAAATTGTTTTAATCTCCTGATTTAGTGATCGAACCAAATATTAGCAACTCAGCCAAGAAACGTTACAGCTGGTATTAGCAGTGAAATCTGAAAATAAAATGGATTTAAATGGGTTAAAAATTCAAGGTTTGAAAAGAGAATTGGAAAAGAGATTTCTTTCAACAACGGAAACCAAAAATGAGTTAAAAGAAAGATTAATAAAAGATATGGCAGCTGCTGGTTTGAATCCTGAAAAACATTGTTTTGTGCAAGAAGAAGCAGATAGTGTTATAGCAGAAGAAAGTTGTGAAGATAACGATAGTGCTGTGGAAGCTACGAGGCAAGTGGTACCGACAAACAACGACTTCACACAATTAATGATGATGATGGAGCAAATGAGTTGCAATATGAGATCAGATGCTGAGGCAAATATGGAACTATTTGACTTTGTAAAAAAATATTATTTTAACAGGTCTCAGATCAAAGTTCTATTAAGCAAAAATACAAATTTTGCTTATTTTTGGCTTCGCTATTATACCATGGCAAACGAGTGTTATAGTTCTCTCTGATGAGCTTTTTAGAATTTAGAGTATTTAAATATAACTTAATTTCGATACAAAAATAACTTCTACATACGACCTCCAAAAGCGAGTTACTGGAAAAAATCCCATTTGAGTTGTTTAATAGGCGTTACAAATTTAAAATAAAAATCCTGTTTTGGTCTGAAATAAACTAAAAAAAATTAGGTCCTACTAATTCTACTTTATATATAGAATATTTAGGTTCTAATTAGTACTTTGATACTTTTTAGTCATAAAATGTTGTAATATTAGATGTTCCCTCTTGCTCTCAATGATGTCTGATATAAAACTGAAATTATTTTATTTTTCATTTTAACTTACTAGTATAATGATCGGAATCGATCGTAAAGTATGATTTTTAGAATCAATCTGAAAATAGTTTTTTGAGATTTTAATTAGATGTTAAATAGCATGTTTTAGATTTTGTACGAGTTAATAAGTTTATCGAGAGTAAAAAGTTCTTATTTACATGCAATAAAGGAGGAAAAGAACTAAAATAGGTTCATTTGAGAATGTCTACTACTTAAATCGTAGTTAAAGTTTGATTCATGCCAAAATAGTGGCGAATCCCATTTATTGACAATAGTTTTACAACATCTCGAACTGCAATGAAGACAATCTGGAATGCGAGTGTAGTTTTTACTATTGAATCGGAAAGGTTAGTGAGAATGGGCCACGAGAACTGCATGAGTATTTCCAACTCCTATAGGACCCAGAAAAGCACTAATAGAATTATCCATTCCTATGAAGGATATTGATTTAGAAGAGGTTAAACACAATTTAAAAAACTGACTGGCGACCATTACTGATGCGACAGGGGAAAATCCGACGTTACTAGAAGTTAGTTAGTTACTTTTTTAAATTAATTTAATTGTAGTTTTTTGATGTTATAAATGCCAATTTTTTTTGTAAGGAATATAATTTTGAGTTTGTGTGATTAGAGTTAAAAAAATATTTATTTTACAAATTACTGTCTACAATCGTCCATTCGTTGTGATGCATCAATTTATTCGATCAAATATATATTTCATCAATTTTTTTTTCAACAATCGTCTATTTGTCGTGACGCAACAATTTACTGGATCAATTCGATATTTTATAAATACCGTTATATTTTAATCCGTTATATTTTATAATAAATATCCGATCCGAAACACGTAAAATGTGAATTGTAGTTTTTTTCTGAGAAACTTCAAACCATACCTTTGAATTGAAAATATTCCCATTACTTCTTTACTTACTTGAGTTTAATTGATCTCAAAAAATCCAAAATACCGTTATATATTATAGTTCTTTTATAATTTTATAATTATTTTATAATTTTATAAATAATGATAGGTTTAGGCTCAAGAAGTTGGAGATGAGTTGGATCTGCAACCATCATTGGGTGAGTCTTTGATTGATTTGACAACATTGATTATATAACTAAAGTACAGTGTTGGTGTGGATGTGGCAGTCTTGGCACCTTCGCTGCTAGAGTAGTCATAGTCTCTTCTGTTCAATTTTTCTTGGTCTGTCTGTTTCTTTTTCGAATACGTGCATATTTTTTTTTTTTTTTAATAAGAAGTGTTGTGTAGTAGGAATTACAAAATGTGTCACAACAACACATAGATACCTTTTAAGACGTAGGTCCCACAACAACATGCGTCTTGAGGTATAGGTGGACGCTTTTTTTAAATCTTTGTGGATTGAAGGCACTCTAGACTATTGATTCGGGCAAAGCATTCCATGTGTACGATGTACGTACAAAGAAATCCCTTTGCATTCTATTACTACGACAGTGAGTAATCTCGACAGTCCGACCGCCCGCACAAACCGATTGACGAGTAAAACGGGGAAAAACATATGTCTGAGGCATTATGGACCTGATTTCATCCGAGCACTACCTGTGACGATATTTATAAAAAACAACGAGATCAGCAACAGTGCGACGATGTTGCAGGGAATCAAGATCTAATGTAAAATCTCGATCACCAACAATTCGTATAGCTCGCTTTTGAACAGAGTCCAAAAGAGCCAGGATAGTAACAGATGCAGCGCCCCAAACTTGACAACAATACTCCATGCAGGGATGAATATAGGACTTATAAATGTGGAGTAATTGATGCGAAGTAAAATATTTTTTAAATCAATTGAGGAGGCCGAGTTTTCTTGACGCGCTCTTTGCCATGGCCATTATATGATCGTTCCAGAGTAAGTCATTGGATATTGTGACTCCCAATAAACGAATGCTTTCACATTCGTCTGTTTGGTCGTCACACATATTAATTGAAATATCGTTGGGAAACTCGGTCTTTGATCTGGAAACAATCAATAGCTGTGTTTTGGTGGAATTAAAATTGACCAAAGTTTTGTCACCCCAATCGGCGCCTTTTTTTAGGTCCTCGTATACTTTTATGGCAGCGTCTCTCCGGACGGGATTTATTCGTTCATGCATTTTACCCTTTGAAGATAAGGGGACGAATGAATTGTGCAGTGTGCTATCATCTGCAAAACTATTTGTTGGGTTACTGGTGATTTGCAACAGTTCGTTGATATAAATTAAAAATAAAGTGGGAGATAAAACTGAGCCTTGGGCTACAACAGTGGTTATTAATTTAGACTCAGAAGAAAAGCCATCTATAGATACCAAGATGTATCGGTTAGACAGAAAATTCTGAATCAACTTCACGACTGCGGGATGGAAACCGTACGCAACGAGCTCGTTGATCAAGTTGGCATGCCAAATTCGATCAAATGCTTTTGAGATGTCTAATGCGATCACGTACGTTTCACCACCTTTCTCAAGTACGCTATTCCAAAGATGTGCCACATAGTTCAATAGATCGCTTGTTGATCTTTTGTTTCTAAAACCGTATTGGCTGTCAGATATCAAATGGTTGTCTTCCAAAAATTTGGATATCTGTGAATTAATATAGTGCTCGTATATTTTAGACATCACTGGGAGTAAGACTATTGGTCTATAATTTGAAATATCACATTTCGTTCCTTTTTTTGGGACAGGCTGGACATTGGCCAACTTCCAGCAGGATGGAAAAATACCAGATTTATAGGATTTATAAAATATTTTGGTGAGGGTTGGTACAAGTTCTTTTGAAAATGTTTTTAGAATAACAGGAGGAATGTTGTCCAGACCAGAAGCTTTGTTGTTGTTTAACCCCCTTAAAAGTTTTTCGACAATTTTGGGTTTAAAATGTAATTGTTTCATATTAACTCCTGAAGACTGGATTTGGGGCATTTCTTTAGGAGTTTCTAAAACTGTTGAATTTGAAGCAAACCGTTCCGCGAACAATGTAGCTTTCCTTGCAGGGTCAGTAATGATTGAGTCACCATCAATGATAGGAGGGATAGAAGATGCAGTACCACAATTTAAAGAATTAATGGAACTGTAAAAACTTTTGTCAGAAATTAACATACTCGAAAGTTTTGCCGCTTTCGCTCTGTCAATCTCTGCTTTTTCGTTTTCAATTATCTGGTTTGATATTTTATTAGCCTTTAAATATTGGGATCGATTAACAGAATTCTTTTTATGAATCCAAATATTAAATAATCTACATTTGTTTCTAAGAGCCAATTTGGCTGCTTCCGAAAACAAATATTTTTGTTTGGGTTTCATTATTGAAAAGGGAACGAATTTGTTAATACCGAATTGAATGGTTTCAGTAAAGTTTTGAGAAAAAACACTTACATCGTCAGTATAAAAACAATGTCGATCAAAAGTGAAACCTTGAAAAAAACTTCGCAGACCATTGGTGTCCATTTTTGAAAAGTAAAATATTTTACGGGATTTGGGAACTCTAGTTTGTAGCAAATCAGTTTTGATAACTGATGTGATTAGATCCAATACTACCCTTATCATCTACCATTTCCAATACTACCCTTATCGACATCGACATCGACACTCGTAATATCTGGCATAGATGTGAGATAAAGGTCTAAGAGAAAACTTTTATCACCGCCCTTACGAGGAGTGAAAGTTGGGCTTTTTACAATCTGCGTCAGGTCGTGCGATGCAGCAAATATTTCTGCCTGCTTTCCATTGTTGTCGTCGTCGGTCATTTTGGAAAATTCCAACCACGATTTGTTGTGGACGTTGAAGTCACCGGTAACGATAACCTCACAATTTTGAAATTGTGCTCTAATTTCGTCGACAACATTAGTCAAGTCATTAAAAAAATTGGGATTATGTTTGTTTGGGAACCGATATAGAGCTATTGTGAAAAAAGAAATTTCAGGTAGACAAACCTTTAATACTACTGTGTTGTAGCCATCACCATGTACTTCATAATTTGGAAAGCGTTTATATGCAACACTCTCATGAATGCATGCACATACACCTTAATGGAGTTTAAAAGCTGATTCAAGCCTATATTTGGGATTTTGTGTTACGTCATAGGGATAGTTTTCAGAAACTTGTGTTTCTGTAAGAAAAAGAATATGCGGTTGGTCGTGCTCGAGATGATGTTACACGGCGTCCCGGTTGGCATTCAATCCACAAATATTTTGAATGTGTATTTTAAAATTTTTTTTATCAAATATGATAGTCATTTGATCAAAATATAATATGTTTTAAAAATGGGTTACTCATCGTATAATAAATCATATAATCATATAATAAAATATGACATAGGCCAATATTTCATGATAGGATGTAAGAAATAATAAACAGGTTATTATGCCACAATCTGAGGTATTATCTAGCCAGTAGTATTTATAAGAGAGTCTACACCCCACTCCAGAACGAGTTCAGGTTCTGTATTGGTAGATTGAAGGAAGTGTATGCCTTGGTAGTGAGGTTTAACGATCAACGAACAGTCAAGGATACATTCTCTTCAGTCACCACACTGTTCTATCTTTTCTCTCCCTTATAAACTGACTACTTGGTAATCCTAGGATTCAACGTCCGTAACTACATAAAACAACCACTTAGTACAACGAACATACATTACCTGGTTCATTATCAATACCATTAATTAGTCGCGTTGCTACAACAACACGTCGTGTTGATTCAGTATCAATTTCTATGAAAAAAACTATCGATCTCACAATTAGCATTGCTTAAATTCGTAAACATTCTTCTACTTTGTTTTAATCAAACAAATGTAAAACTCATATAGTTGTAAATGCATTTTTTTTATTTTTGTTGATACTGTCAGATACAATCTCATATTGAAATGTTTGAAGTTGCTATCATCTTTTTCATTTAGAAATTAGAATGCTAACGATATATTGTTATTTCATTTTCTTGACATAACTTTGCTAACTGAAAACAAAACAAACACGAATTATATGTTGTCGATCCTTCTTTCCTTTTTATAATTGTTCGACGATCTCATTCTAAAAAAACCGATTAAATTCCTTTGTTTGGAAAAACAAAACAACAGAAAGAAATATACAAATTTTTTTGAATGGTCATCTCCTTCGCTCCCATTCGTTTAGAATATTTAAACAATGATTTTGCATAATTTTGGTCAGTATGATTTTATCTACAAAATCATTTAAAACCATTAAGTTCGATTACGATTTTCAAATCAAAAAGTTAAAATTTGGATATCAAATCAAAAGATATCAATTATATATTCTGATCGGTACGCGTGTTGTAAAATAAAATTCAGATCAAGTTTAGTTCAATTATGATTTTAAAATCATAAGGATCAATAAAAAAAAATTTGTGCAGTTCAAATTTCATTTTTTTATAGAGAAGAAATAAGATAATAAAAATTTTTTTTTGATCAGCGTTACCGATATATGTTGTTATTGTTTTAATTTATAATAGAGTTTTGACATAATTCATTTAGATTTTTAAATCGACTAAAATCGTTCAATTCATTTTGATAGAAAATCAAAAAAAAATGTTATTAAATTGAATTTTGGAAAATATAATAAAAAAAATTATCTTTATATTGTGACTGTTAAAGATAAAACATATCAGTATGAAATAATAGTATATTATTGAATTAGGAGCTAAAGTCGTACTTTTTGTGTTGAGTCTATAGTTTGGCGGCCGACCGTAGGGAGGCCGACAATTATAGACGAAACACAAAAAGTCACTTTAGCTCCGAATTCAATACACTATTTTTTCGGCAAACGTTTAAATTTGTTTAAAAATATGAAATGAATGCATCAAATTTTTTAAAAATATGTTTTAGGTAATAAATTTTCTGAAATTAATTTTTTTTTATTTTTATTCATTAAAATGAACTGAAATGCATTCTGTTTTGAACAAATTAATAATATCATTTTATTTTACTTTACTGCCGCCGTAAAAATATGAAAATTACTTTACAGCCGCCGTAAAAATATGAAAATTACTTTACAGCCGCCGTAAAAATATGGAAGTTACTTTACAGCCGCCGGCAGAAAAAGTAAAAATGACGTCACTTTTGCAGCCGCCGGCTAAAAAGTAAGACTTTAGCTACTCCCCAGCGGCAGTAAAGTTAAACTTTACAGCCGTTAGCCGAAAAAAGAATTTATATCTTGAAAAGTAAATTAACTCTAAATTTGTAATTGAACTGTTTTCTTTTGGTGTAAAATAAAGTGAAAATTAAGAAATTCGAGTGTACCTAATATTTAATATTAAAGAAGTTCCGCTTTCTATATAATTTTGCTGGAATTATCTATAATTTTGCTGGAAGAATTTTTGGTCTAGCAATTAGATATGCTTGCATAGCACATCGGAGTCATAAACATAATTTATAAAGACGATGAAAGCCGTTTCGATGCAGTGAATTCAGACAATCTTGGGACAATTCTGGGAAACATGACAATACGATTTGGAAGTCAACAATCTACATTAACTTAAGGTTAGATTTTACTTTTATATTATATAATTTTGCTAAATACTTTGAATCGTTTTTTTGTTTGATTATTCTAAGACGAAATGGTCTTATAAAATAGTTTTTTTATAATTAGAGATTTTTCTGGGTAGAGTCCACACCTGTACAATCCGTGTATCATTTTTTGGAATGTTTAAATGAAAAAACTCTTGGATAAATAGATGCCTTAGACATCTATTTTAATTTGTAAGGTCCAGGCTTTACAAGGTGAAAACAAAGTTTTTAAAAAATTTGAAAGGTTCCTAAAATATTTATCCATATTGTTCCCACGAGTTTAGACGCAATAAAAGTCACCAACAGGCCTTCGTCTATACCTGTTAGAAGTCTATATACAACTGGGGGCGACAGGTACCCAGAGGATGGTACTTTTGTGGTTTGACCCTGCAAGAGTCCTCTCTAGTGTGTACCCACCAGGGGGTGCTAATAAGGGAGCACCTTCCCGCGACCCGGGCGGCTAAGCCAAGGTCCCCGTTCCCGCTAGACATGACAACAGGTTTACGGTTTGCAATAGCAGGCTAGAGCCCACTATAGCTCAGGTACCTCGGGTTCGCCAAGTCCCGTATCACGGTCTAATCAGACCAGTGACCCCTGAGGTTAATATTGGCTAATTTGTTCTGGAATTCATTCTCGTATCCACATGACTTTTGCTAGCTGGAATATAAAAATCTCTAGGCACGCAGTCCTTCGACTGCTTCCTGTTGGTATTCTTGGCAACAGGTCCAGTCCTCATTATAACATTCAGAATGATTAAATGACGACCAACCCACATTCTGAACAATGTATATGAAATATTTGAAACGTGGTCTCCGTCCGGCATCGAACCCAGCACCATTGAGTTACAATTCTACCGTTTTAACAATTTCGCTAGAACAGCATATGCTTGCTTTTAAAAAAGTAATAAATATTCATGAAACAATTTTCGTAATGTGATAAAAACAACTTGCCTGTGCTCTGTTTTGTTCATATAATTAATTTACTAAAATGTTAACGGTTGTTTGAATTTAATATTTGTTCATTTGTTTTCAATTATTCTACGGAGTTTATACTATAATCGAATAACATAAATTATTGATCTTGAAATAAAGTAAATTCACGGTCAATTAAATCACCTTTACTCCACACTGTTTCGATTTAATAATAGTAAATCTGTATATAGTTAAATCTACTTGTTCCAACTATGTATATAGTAATACAAACATTATGCAAAATTATTTACGAATTAATTTCTGATTTCTTGTTTAAAGAAAGTTATATTTTATAAGAATTTGATTACTCTGTTACGCGAATGTAAGACAAAACAGTGTTCATTGTTAATTTTTTGCGTTTTGCGTAATAAATTTCATTTATTTTATATTAATAGCGATAAAAATTTAATTTAATTTTCGTGAACATTTTTGCATAAAAGATTTAATTTTTTTATTTAAACAACTATTTTGATTTAACAAGTGACGAGGGGTTAGATACCAAATACATTTATATTTTTTAAAAGGCATGAGTTTGTTTCACGATAACGTAAATATTTTTAGTTAGGTGGATTTTAAGTAAGATGTTACCCATGGAAATTGTTGTACTAATGCTGCGAAGGTATTCCATTAATGTTTTGTGTTGATAAATATTTTTATATTCAGTTTCTGGCTATAGCAGCGATCGCAAATATACGTCACACGCATACCAAACTTGGCACGTTTTATAATATTGCTGGTACTGTGAACCATTTGGATTTTATCCATAATTTTCTCAAATATTTCAGATTTTTTTCTTATTTTATGTACAAGTTTTTAATTTTGATCTAAAATAAAATAACAAAAAATGTATATGTTACGCATACACTTAAAAACTAATGTTTATTCTTCGAAATAGTAGATTTCACCAGCGAAAATATTTATTGCTCCCAAAAAATTAAACATTTGTTACACTTCGAAATATTTATAAAAAGTTAAAAAATATAAACTAAGCGCACCATCTTCATCGTAAGATTTGTACTAAAATATATCACTAAAACCGATGTGTTCCAATGCTAAATTGTATAGCATGCTAAATCAAATTACTCAATAAATAATTTTAAAGTTTTTTTAAATAAGTTTAAAGAACTTTAAACTTTAGTCAATATCTCTGACAATTTAAATTAAAATTGGTCAAATTTATGAAATCTAATTTAGATTTAGCACGATATGCTAACTTCATAGTTTTATAGAATTTGAACCTAATTTGATGTTGCTTTTGGTGAAGTTGTTTACCTTAAAACTTATTATTTGCTCTAAAATAACATATTGTCACGAATTATAAGTAATCCTTACTGTTTTAGAATTATAATTCACTGGACTAAAATTTGAACACATTTAAATTCATTGCGATATTTGTGAGAAATTAAATTCAAGTATTTCAAAGAATTTGATTTATTCAATTCGAACGCATATTTTGGGTTTCTCTAAATAAACTTTTCAGTTCGTTCGTGAAACGTTCTTCTAATCGTGTTTCGTGCTGAGATTTAAATCTTTACTGCTCACAATAAATTGAATCCATTAGTGGTAGACACGATATGACCGACCCATACACGAACGTAAAGAGAACATAGATAAAATTACGTTATGAACCCAAACATCACAGAGTTTTATGAAAAATAAAAGAACAACAAACAACGGAAAGATTGAGAACAAACTGGATTTTTATAAACAGATCGACATTTCTAAATAATAATATACTTGTTTATGTTCGATACACCGAATTCATCGTTGAATATTTTTTTTCTAATTAGCGCAGTTTTTTTCAGATCCGATTCTGCTGTTTCTTTAGATTTTAATCCACTAATTTTACTCTGCGTATTACCTTTACCTACAATACTTTTACCTTGCATTTGAAAGCAACATTTAAATCTGCTTCGGCACTTTTACTATAAACTTAATAAATTTTTGAGATAAGAAGTAAGAACTAAAGGAATTGGATTCAGGAAATTATTTGTTTGTCAAAACATGATAGTTTTTTTTGACTAGACAGGCAATGTCCGAAATGGATCTGACAACGTTCTTAATCCTGCAGTCCAGGGTTTTATTGAAAAAATTTTAATTGAAACTAGATACTGTGGAAAATAGTCTTTGCAATATTCTTTAAGAAATTGCACAAATATTTTTTCTGGCACGTTAATCAACATTAATTTACTCGTGACCACTGGGCTGTTTTTGTTGTTGTATCAGACATTTAAGAAACCTTCACATAAGTCATTCTTGAGTCTTAAGTCTTAAAACCAAATAGCTGGTTTGTAGCTTTTTTTTAAATAAATTGTGTTGTGTAATACAAATTAAAATTTGTTTCACAACAACACATAAAAACCTTTTAAGACCCGGGATCCACAGACCACAACAATATGCGTTCGGAGGTGATGATGGATTTTTTTTAAAGAATGGATAAATAAACAATAAAAACTATCACTGAATAAAATATGGCATAGACCAATATTTTGTGGTAGGATATAAGAGAAAATAAAACAAGATTAATATCTCTGCAAATTTATTTTAAAAATTTTTAGAAGTGACACCACTCTCTTCCTTAATAAAAAAAGCCTCAATAATAAAGAGTTATATAAAGGTTCGTTTCGCAAGAGTTGAGCAAGAAATGTCCTGCCATCATCAAGGAATATTACATTGCTAGCATTAAGGGTGGTACCGTTGACTGAATAGAGTACATCCGATAGCATCCCTTATCACCTTTGGTAATGAAATCTCACTTTCATTGTCAGTGCTCTTTAATATATCTCAAAAATTAAAAACAATTTACAGAGCAATAGAAACTTATTGGCGGAACCTGCATGTAGATATAATAACATAAAAAAATTATTTTCATGTTGACACTTTTTACACTTTGATTTCTACAAAAATTGAAACAACTTTTTTTTTAAATTACGGATTTTATTTACTATTTTTATAATTTTTTGACTGTCATTTAAAATTTTCCAACAAATTACCATGCATGGACTGATGGAACGGCGTAGGAAGCATATGGGCTGGCAACGTATTTAACAGCTGGTCCTGCAGTGTATGCGCGTGCAACTGGAGATGAGTATACATGACCTGCTCCATAAACAACGGGTTCACCATAGCTAACATGAGCTGGTTCAGAAACTACTGTTTTGGATAAAACTGGACCTGATGCATAAACTAAAGGTGAGTTATCTTGAACAACAGTTTTGTGTACAACTGGTGCAGATGAATATACAAGTGGTGCATGTTCAGCAACGATGGTTTTTTGTAAAACTGGAGAAGAATAAACTACTGGTGTATGTTCAGCAACAACGGTTTTATGAACAACTGGAGCAACAACTGGTGTTACAACGGCGGCTTTGCTGTGAACAACTGTTGAGCTTTGGTGTGAAACAGCGGTTGGTACATGTTCAACAACCTCTCCAACTTGAGCAACACCATGGCTTTCTTGCACTGTGTATGCTACTGGAGAAATAAGTCCTGGTTTAGCAGCAGCTAAGGCAAGAAGAGCAGACAATACCACCTAAAATCAGAACAAATGATAAAAAATAAATTAGAAAAGTGATAAATTTTTTTTCTCTAAACTACTTACCAATTTGCACATTTTGATTTTTGTTTTAGTTTAAAGAGGTCTGTATTGTAATAAAAGAAATTCTTCGATCGAATTTTAACAATTGACTGATAGCTACAAATAACTCAAATCTCTTTATATACGAAAATTTAGAAATATGACAATAATAGTTTTATGATTGACCCTGAAAATATTTCATATTTGTATCTTAGCTCTGCCACACATTTGAATCATAACCATAAGTAATTTTTTTTCATTTTATTTATTATTAATAGTTAATAGTTGGTTGAGGTAAAGTTATTCTAACTTACATGGGATAAGTATGTAAATTGTTTTGTTGCTTTAATTTGATTTAATCGAACCAGTATTTAATGGTATGAACTTTTTTCTACGGTTTTAGTTTTAATTTGATTTTTAATCGATTTGAAAATATTTTTTTTTCCAGGAATAAAAAATTTTGATATAACATATGACAGTTATTTTATAAATTATTCAAATAAAGTGATAAATGGAAACGAAATACGGATGTGAACTTTTACTTTGAGATTGCGAATCAAAAATATCCATGAGGTTTAGGGAAAAATCGTCGGGATTTGTGTTGGAAGTTGTAATTCAATAGAATTGGGTTACGTGAGCAAATAGTTGTGACTCTTGCAACAAGTAATTTACCAAATACTTTGACATAACTTATTGTCTTTGACTTATCATTATGCATATAATTATCTCATTAATAATGATATTCTTTTAGAAACACTGATATCTTCTTATTTCTGTTTTCATGAAAATTAGTGTAAATTTTTTGTCATTTTTGTTGTTACTATATAAATTTTAATTTGTCAGAACGAAATACTTAAAAATTCAATGTTAAGACTTATTAAACTAATGAATTAGAACTATTCGTTTTAAGAATCTCTATGCTTTTCTAAAATTTTAAATAATGTTCAAATTATTGGTAAGTCCTGCAAGTTCATTGAGTTTGAAGTTTTTTGCAACATGATATGATTCATATTGCATCCAGTTTCCTATTTTCGCATTTCTTAAAATATATAATAATAATAATAGAAAAATCAGATTAACAATATTAGGATAACTGCTTGAATATAAAAACAACGAATTGCTTTGAATCAAACAGTAGCAATTCATATGATGCAATACAGTAGAATATAGAACAATACGACAATTGCTAGAAAATTGAAAAATAGGAACTCAAAATTTAGTTGAATATGAACACAAGACAATAATATGATAACTGCTCGAACGTGAAAAAAACGTAATTCATATGATGCAATATAGGAGAATAAAAAATGTAATATGTTGAAAAATTGGATGTATGCCAAAACGTCAATGATAAGACTTCATACAATATCGCCCATTTTTACCTATTTAATTATTAATTTGGTAGAATATATGTCGATGATATTAGGGACTGTACCTAAATTACGTAACGCAAAATTTGATGTTTTTGGACCCCCACCCCCCCCTATGTCACAAATTGTCACAATTTTTAAACCCCCACCCCCCCGTATATGTCACGTCACAAAATTTTATGTAGATTTCCAAATGTAATAACGTTCGTTTAAAATAAAAAAATTTTCACAAATTTTTTTATTAAATACATTAATAAAATAAAAATAAATTAATTCATCACAATATATTGTATTTACAGAAATTTCAGAATTCTGTAGATCCCAAAAATAAACAAGAAAATCTAAAATATAACTAGATAACTTTTTTTAACCCAATTAGGATTAGTTGTAGCTGTTTTATTTATCTTCCTGGTTTTATTCAACTTCCCAGGGTACATTTAGGGGCTCCTCGGTTGAATATACTGGCATGGCCTGTTCTGAGGGTGGAAAACGTATATCAATATCGTTTAAATCAAGCAGCTCGTCATCTATCCATTCAACGTATTCTTCTGCTTGCTGGTTTACTAAAATAGCCATCATTTCACGTTGTCTTCTAGCTGCAATTCGTATAGGTCGTACTTTCTTATTTATATTTAAAAAATTTGGCATATTTTGGGGAGCTTTAGAATGATTCTTCAACATAATGTGGGATGAAAAATAGACATGACAAGTTTTGCATATTCTATTTTTGATGTCTGTTTGAATCGACGGACAGTATAAATCATATGGAATGATTTTGTACATGTTGATATACCGTGGTAATATATTTTCAAGGCTAATTGAATTAGAAAGAAATAATGAAGGATATTTACCCATTTCTATATTTGTTGGTGTGCCTGGAATCTTTAATCCTTCATCTGACTGGTATAGTGGAATTGGTGGCGGTAAAAAACGTTCAGGCATAATATTAAAAAGTGAGCTACGCGGAGCTAAACAACAATTGGTATTTTTACATTTTACTATTTGGGTGAAATATTGACTTGTTCTAACATGCTCTGCTTCCCATGAAATATCTTTAGACAGTAAATTATTGGGATCAATTTCAGAATTTTCAGGTTTAATGTACTCAGCAAATGTAGGAAATCCATCTAAAATTAATTGTTGCCATATTTCTGCCAAAGTTTTACCACAAAATTCAAAATTCTGCTTCTCAATTTCTTCATTAATTGTCCTACCTTGAGAATCTAAATGTTTGCCATAGAACTCATGTGGTAAAATTAAGCCAGATAATTCTCTACTCAAAGGAGCCATTCGGCGTTCTACCCTGTTAAAAGCACTTCTGCCTGGAGCATTAGTTGCTATATAAAAGGCATCTAAATTATATTTTAGAAAGTGGCTTATTCCAACTTTAATAACCTTCTGGTATCGAGGATTTTCATCGGGACCACCATCGACGATTATTATGAATATCGGCTTAATATCGTTTCGGAATTTTGTGATAGTTGCAAATTCTGGTATATCAACTAATTTCTCTATATCTAAAGCATGGGAATACGCTTTAGAGGATGAATGTTTTCCTGACCGTATTGCTATATATGTTGGACCAGAGTATCCCACAGCCTTTGGATTTCCATTACCATTCTCTTTAATTTGGATTCCTGCATAAACAGATGGTATAAGTTTATGCTTCGATGCTACAACCCAATCATGATCAGGTAAACTTATTCTATACTCTACATGCATCATCATTGGTGTTTGTGCGTGGGCTGCAGTTAAACCGATGGGCACTCTTGCCTTATCATCTTGGCTTAAAAAGCATACTTCTTTCGGTCCAAGCATTGATGCTAGTTCTTCAAATCGGTTTATTGTAGCTTTGCAGAACTCTCCATCCGAATGTTGCAAGTGTAAATCATTTTGTGCTTTCAATAATTTCACTGGAACAGTTTTCACATGAGTTTTACCTTCAATAGAAGCACTTCTTTTTGGAAGTAGACGACGGTATAAAGAGGTTCTACTAAGTGTAAAACCAGATTTACTTAATTCGTCGCTGAGCTCGTCTAATGTTTTTACACTTCTGTAAATGTCAGCCTGCCTACGATCATGAGAAGCCGAACCATGAATCGCAATATTAATTATAGCTTGAAGTAAAAGAGGTTGATCCGTTCAATTCTTGGTCGACCTACCTTTTCCCGAAATTTCATAGTATTCGCCAAGGATGGATTTTCTTTCAAGACTAATTCGATTTTTTTTTTATGTTCTGACCTCCATTTTCTTTGCCGGCTTTGATCCAAAATTTTAGTTTTCAATTTTTTTTCGAGGTGCAACTTATTTCTCTCTTTAATTTTTATTTCTTTCTCTTGATTGGTAGTGAGCTGCCCACATTCACGTCTTTTGTACAACCCAACAAGGTCACAGTTAACACAATCAATTTGATTTTTTAGTTCTTTTTGCACTTTGCTTTTATTAAGAACATTTTCTTCGTTATTTGACATATTACTTTGTTTAATGACATCTTTTGTTGGTAAAACATCTTCCGAAACAATGGTTGGTTGCAGGTGAACATTTGTATTAATAGTTGGATTATGTAAAACATCATTTTCCGGTTTTTTTAAATGATGCCAAAAGCTGAGCAGATTTTGATTTTTCTTTTTTGCAATCTCTTTATTTTGTTGAATAACAGTTTGTATTTGTTTTATAAAATTTGTCCGATTTCTGTTATCGTTCCAAATTTTTGTCGCTTCAGCTTGTAACACTTTTTTACTCTTTGAACTGTTGGCTTTTACAAAAGAATTAAACAGTTCCTGATACAATAAATTCTTATCCATTCTGCGAATAAATAATGGCATAAATAAAACGGTCAAATTATGTATACAGTTTTTAAAAATTATATTACTTTTAATGACCAGAATTTCAGACTGAAAATAGTTTGGGGTATATTAGACCACAGCAGTTTGAAGTGTATTTTTTCCTAAAATGCAATAGAAATGTTAAAAATATTAACATAATTTAAATTAAATCAAACAAAAGTATAAATACCCTGATTTTAAACACAAAACTTATTAATATCATGTAATCAATATTAAACTCGTAATTTTTTCTTGCTGCTAATACGTTTTTATTTTGCTGATTTGCTGATTTGAGATATATTTGACAGGTTGTAAATGACTTCGTTTACACAATAGTTCATTAGAAATTCACCTCATTTTAAAGTGTTGGTTTATACCGCGTTTCTATCGTTGTATTATATGTACAATTGTTTAAAAACCAACATACACAATAATGAAAAATATAAGTAAAATAGGTGTAAAACGATAAATAATATAATATTTCCGAATACTTACTTTCACTTAATAATGGTTGGCAGATGTCTATTGATTGATAATTTAAATCAAACTATACATATAGTGACGTGACATGACATGTTTTGACTCCCCCCCTCCCCCTCGTAACAAAGTGTCACAAAATTAAGACCCCCTCCCCCCCCCATAATGCGTTACGTAATTTAGGTACAGCCCCTTAGGATATAATTTGCAATTATATTACAATCTTCTTAAAGTTCATATGTTTTAGCATCTATCAATTTTACAAAAACAAAACCAGCTCAACCGGCAAGATACACTCCGACCAACAAATTTTAGTCTACAAAGATCTGATTAGACCGTTTTGCAAATTTGATAAACCAAAAAATATTATTTTAAAAAAATCTGCTACAATTTTGTTATTGTATTTTTATCAACAGCAATGCCGACAAACACCAAAATAAACAAGCAGTAAATTAACTTATATAACGTTTTTCATGTTTAGTCACGTTTTGTTACTATAGGACTTCAAACAAAGGTATCTTCATTTTGCGTACTCTCTAATTTAAACATAATAGTTCTACGACCCTTATACAAGGATTTGGGGTAAATTTGCATAATCATTGCATAGATTTAAGTAAAAAGATCTGACATTTCCGAAATTATTCATTCGTAACGCTAACGGATATTGTTCTTTCTTTATTCACTTAAAAAAATCATTAATGTCGCAGACCTTTAGATATCTTTTATTTTGATCGATTGAATATTTATCATAGATTTTAAATACTTCATAACAACGATTTGTCAACGAAATGTTATAATATTATTAATGTATTACAAAACACCCTAATCCTACAATTTATTTTTAATAATATGCAGCTTTATCAAAGCGTTAAAGTCACTGACCGAATTGATTAATTTAATTCATGATTTATATCTAAAACTTTTTGTTGTGAATTTGCTATTGACTTTCAATTCGAAGGTTGTCAATTATACCAGACCAATGTAGAAATTATAAAGAAAAATTTCAACAACGTATTTTTTAGATGTGTATCAACCGATATTCCTTTTTAATAAATTAACTTCCAAATAAAATAAGGGGCATATAGTAGAAACTGAAACAGAAGACTTATTTATAGATTTTTATTTATGCAGTAAATTAATGCTACTACACTTATTATTGATGCTCAAGGGTTTAAAAGTCTGAAGCTACTATTATGTATAGTGATTAAATTATTTCCAATAAAATTGACGTATTTTGTGGCAAACTATACAGCTTCATATTCGCCACATTTGCAGATAATAGCGATATACTTATCAAGGCTCTTGATCTTTTTTAGGTTGTTGACTACGTCTTTCGCTTTCTGGAATATTTTTGTTCAATTTCTTCATTCGTGAACCTGGTTTTATGGTTTAAAACTTTATCAAATCCTATGCTCTTCATTGTCTCTCTTAAATGGACCAGCAATTTAGATTATAATCTCAGGGTTAGATAAATATGAATATGGAATAAGGATCCACAGTGTTACCTTAGAATTTCATCCTATTGACCGGCATGAATTTTATCCCGGCTTCAAAAACGAATCGTTTTTTGAATTGTAAGTTAAAACAAAAAAATTTATCTTTATGATGGAAACAAACCAAACACTGCAAATAACTCTGATTTATCCAGCTCAATAGTGCTCTAACTGTGTTTTAGCCTGTTTACTGAGCTAATTAAGTCAACCAGTATAAACATTTCACATTTATTTAGTCATAACTGCAATCCTTCGATGGTCTTTCAAACGTAAAAAATGTAGGTTTTGTCACATCCCAATTTATCATTTTTCAAAATTTCATTTCTCAAGCTTAAATATATTAAATTACTTTTAAAACAAATGATGACTGCAAGTTCAAAATTTCTTGTATTGAATAATTTAGTTTGAATAATAATTAATTAATAATTTTAACTATTTATTCCAGGTTGCGAAATACAAGAAGTAGAGAACGTTGAATGTTTTGTTTCTCGTTTTTATTTTTTTACTTCAATTACAAAATTGGATTAAGTTAAAATAAATTGGTTTTGACGAACAATATTTCGCCCAATAATTTTTATATTGTAATAAACTTCGTCTAGAATGGGTTAATTTAATTTACTCATAAATAACCAATACATTCTGCATAAATGTTTTCCACATTCAAACTATTGCAAAGATGAATTAAAAAAGGAGTTAACTAATAAATTTTGCATAAATTAATGCAAATTAAATTTGAGGTCGCTAATACAAATGTTTACATTAATGAAAATAGGTGTGGCCTATTCTTGATGTAGGTACTACGTAATATTGTTTTCTAGAATGTACAGTGGATTAGCAGAAGTTTCAACTTATTTATTTTTGGATATAAATAAGCGAACAAAATATCAGATAGTCAGTTTTAATTTTGCAATTAAAAGTGTTTATAAATATTCGCAAGTATAAGGAATAATCGGGTGGTACTTGAGCCTGTGTACTAATAGTGAAAGAATTTGAACCTAGTGGAATAGTAAATACAGATTTTACGATTCCGGATATTATTGATTCAAATTGTGGAAAAGCGGTGAAATTTATAGTACATAAATCGAAGAGGACCCTGGAGTTTATTGTAATTAAAATCGGAAGTTGTTTTAATTTATTAATAAATAAAGTTGGAGATTTTGTTAACTAAAGATCAGTCATTTTACTGTCGTATTTGCTCAATAATCAAAAAGAACCAACGCAGAGTCGTTACAGTGGTGTCAGAAGTGGGATTATTGAAACAATGGTCAATACAGTAAATATTAGTGGTCTCAGCCAGACCCAGCTGAAGGATGAGTTGAGGAAAAGGAATGCTCCAATCCATGGAACGAAGGCAGAACTTGCATTCCGACTGCGTAAAGTTTTAGAAGAAGCAGGTGAAAACACAGAGGTCATAGAAATAGAGCCGGAGGAAACTCCGGTTCAAAATGCCCCAGCAATTGATCCGATGATGGTGTTGATGAAAGAAATGATGGCACAGATACAACAACAACTTGCTGATATGATGGCCAAACAAGGAAACAACCAACAACAACAATTTGCTGATATGATTGCCAAACAAAGAAACAATCTAATGGCCCGACAAGAGAAACTGGCAGCAGAACAAAAAGTAGTTCAAAAACAACAACTTGCTGATCTGATGGCCCGACAAGAAAACTGGCAGCGGAACAAAAATTGGATCAACAACAACTACGTGAAGTAATCGAGTCACGTATATCCAGTGCGGAGGTTAAAATCAACAACATGGAAAGGGAGCTGCGGAAAGTTTCCGAAGAACATGAAGAGAAATTACGCAAACTTTCAAGTGAATTACGCCAAGAAATAGCACAAGGGAAGTCAGGTAACATGATCATTCCACCAGCTACTTCAGCTCCAGCTAGAGTGGAAATACCCGCATTGATGGATCTGCATCGTATCAGATATTTAAGATGCAATTTGAGATAGCAAGAACTGGGGTTGATCACCAGCAAAAAGCAAACGCGCTTATATTGGCATTGAAGGGACCTGCTGCTGAAATTTTGCAGACACTAACAGCGACAGAGCGTGATTACAGCAAGCTAATGGAGGCCTTAGAAGTAAGATATGGGGAAAGTCATATGCAAGCTCTCCATCGCATGCAGCTCAAAACACGAAAACAGAGAGTCAGCGAAACTTTGCAAGAATTAGAGGCTGACATTGTGAGACTGGTAAATCTGTCATATCCGAACTATAACGCTGAACACCGAGACAAACTGGCAGCTGATACATTTATCAATGCTCTTCGAGATGTACAAATGAGAAATCAGCTGTATCTAAGCGGAAAGAAACTACCTGTGGAAGTCTTAGCATTGGCCCTACAAATGGAAGCTGGAAAAAGAGCGCTTGGCTCAGATAGAGTACGTATTACGTAAGATGGAAGTTGCTGAAGAGCCACCAAAAGCAGCGCTTGATAAAGTGATCAAGCGTGTCAAAAGTTTGGAAGATAAGCCCGAACGAAATCAACGAAGAAGATCTAGCAGAGTAAGATGCTGGAATTGTGGACAGTTAGGGCACATCAGACGGGAATGCAAAACACTAGTAGCAGCAAAAGAAGGAGTAGTTCCAGTCCAGTTAATGTACCTCTCAAACAAGCAAATGGATGTTAAAAATGGAGGGGATTTCCGCGTTGAACACCGGAAGAGAAGGCTACATAGTAACGCTGATGATCTTTGAAGAAGACCCTGTATCGAGGAGCGCAAGTCATGTAATACTGAGAGAAATGGGGCAATGAAAGTGAATCAAATTAAGTTCCAAACTCCTGACAATTGGTGTACTGAGGCAATTAAAAGAGAGCAGCTAGAATATCCAGCTATGGCTCCAATATTGAAATGGAAAACCGAGGGAAGGCGACCGGAGTGGAAAGAGGTAGCACCTTTAAGTACGGAGGTGAAATGCTACTGGGCGCAATGGGACTCACTGTTGATGAACAACGGGATACTAAAAAGAAAATGGGAGTCCGCTGATGGAAAGAAAGTGTTAGAACAACTGGTGTTCCCATCAAGTCGAGTGGAAGAGGTACTGGGAAAGCTGCATGGAAGTATTTCTGCAGGACACCTGGGAGTCAATAAAACCCTAGCCAAAGTAAGGGAGAGGTTTTATTGGGTAAGGTATCGAACAGACGTGGAACAATGGTGTCGGCGATGCGATACTTGTGCAGCGAGCAAAGGACCAAAGACTAGAACTCGAGGAGAGATGCAACAGTACAATGGAGGCGCCCCGATGGAGAGAGTTGCTATAGACATCGCGGGGCCATTTCCGGAAACGACAAAAGGTAACAAATACATCATGGTGGTCATTGATTACTTTACAAAATGGCCGGAAGCTTATGCGATACCGAACCAGGAAGCAGTTACGGTCGCTGAAACGTTAGTCAATGAATGGGTTTGCAGATATGGAACACCGCTCGAGTTTCATAATCGGATGGCATGGTAGAACGATTCAACCGAACCATGGCAGAACATTTGCCGAAGGTAGTGGAAGCCAACCAAAGAAATTGGGGTAAGGATCTTCCGTTATTCTTGATGGCCTATCGGAGCGCAGTGCACGATACGACATGTGAAACGCCAGCGAATGTCATGTTCGGAAGAGAACTACATCTTCTTAGTGACATCGAGTTCGGCATCCCTGGAGGTCTGGTATCTACGAAAACCGATTATGTGGGACAACTAAGGGAGAAGATGAATAAAATTCATCAGCAGGTTCGAGACCACATTAAGATTGCCAGTGACAAAATGAAAACCAGGTACGACATAAATGCAAATAGTGACGGTTTCCAAGAAGGAGAATTGGTATGGCTATACAACCCCAAGAGAACTAAGGGAAGATCACCCAAGCTGCAGCCAGATTTGGAAGGTCCATATAAAATAATCAAACGAATTAATGATGTTATCTACCGCATCCAAAAGGAACCCCGTACCAAGATGAAAGTGATACATCCGCAAAGGTTGGCACCATACCAAGGTAACAGTACCAATGCGATAGCTGATATTGTTCGGGAAGAACAAAACTAAATGGAGGGCAATGTAATAAACTTCGTCCAGAATGGGTTAATTTAATTTAATCATAAATAACCAATACTTTCTGCATAAATGTTTTTCCTATTCAAACTATTGCAAAGATGGATTAAAAAAAGAGTTAACTAATACATTTTGCATAAATTAATGAAAATTAAATTTGAGGTCGCTAATACAAATGTTTACATTAATGAAAATAGGTGTGGCCTATTCTTAACGTACGTTAGCGGATTAGCAGAAGTTTCTACTTATTTATTTTTGGATATAAATAAGCGAACAAAATATCAGATAGTCAGTTTAAATTTTGCAATTAAAAGTGTTTATAAATATTCGCAAGTATAAGGAATAATCAGGTGGTACTTGAGCCTGTGTACTAATAGTGAAAGAATTTGAACCTAGTGGAATAGTAAATACAGATTTTACGATTCTGGATATTATTGATTCAAATTGTGGAAAAGCGGTGAAATTTATCGTACATAAATTGAAGAGGACCCTGGGGTTTATTGTAATTATAATCGGAAGTTGTTTTAATTTATTGATAAACAAAGTTGGAGATTTTGTTAACTAAAGATCAGTCTTTTTACTGTCGTATTTGCTCAATAATCAAAAAGAACCAACGCAGAGTCGTTACAATATTATAAATTGAAGTAAATTACATCGATCGAGTTGAGTTGTATTTTTGAAAGCGAAAGAAATTAAACTTAGAAGTTTAGAAAAGTTGTTCTGTGTTAAATTCTTTAAAAATCATTAGTTAGTGAAACCTTATAAAATTATCAGTTAGCGAAAAGTTTAAAATTATTAATTCAGTGAAAATCACTAAACTATAGTCAACTTGTTGTGTTTTTACACAACTACACGTGTTACACGACTACTATTTTTTACCAAACTACAACACACTTAGTAAAGTAAATTGTAAGTTGAAATTTGTTGATAATAAATTTATAAACTGTATTGTGCTAAAAATCAACGAAACAAATAATTAATTAAAGAAAAAAAAACTTAAGATCAGAAATAAATAAACCTTAAAAAGATTTGAGTCTTATTATTTGTTGTTGCGAAAAATCTGCTTTAAAAACACTGTGGAACTAGAGGTAAAGTTTTCAGGAAAGTTTTTATAGATTATGTTTAATCAAACGCCAGCCGCTCGGGAGACACGACAGTTTTAAACCATGCTACCCAAATTACTATCCTTGTAATTAGTATTCTTGCAATTATCATTTGTAATTAAATTTTATCGATTTTTTCATGAACTTGCGACGAGTTGCGCACCTAGAGTGAGTTTCGGCCGTATGAAGTTTGTGAGTTCGGATCTACCTCCTCAGTCCACTGCAAGTGCTGAAATGAACGCAATAAGTTTTAAAAGTTGACGTAATCAAAGGTACAACGAAAGAAGACTGTGGCAACCCCAAAATCCCAGAGGAACCAAGATCTCTACACCACCCCAACATCGTTATCAATTAGGATTGTATTATTTTTATATAATTTCTTTATTATGATTTCTACTCACATGATCTTTTTTTGTTTTATAGATGATTAGTTAATCGCTTAAAAAAAATAATAAAACTTTTTTCAATTTTGAACAACACTAGATGAATTTCACCAGCTGTTTCATTTAATTCAACTAAACAGAAAAATTCAATGTGTTGTTCCCATAATGCAGATCGAATGCTCTGAGTTAGATAATTAAATTTTACAAATAAATATTTGAAATCAATTAACAAAAGCAAAAACTAACAAAGAAAGGCAAGAACCATTGAACTCATTATTCTATTATGGATAGAACGAACAATATAATTTTACATCGATATCATCTGATCGGTAACATTAATATTTCAACACATATACCAGAAAGTATTTTAGGGACAACTGCTTCGTAAAATTTTTTAACGAATTTTAATGTATTCGTTAAAAAGTTTTACGAAGCAGTTGTCCCTAAAATACAAATAAAGTAAAATTTTAAATTTTTTTATAAATACAACACACAAAGTTTTGTAAGTCCAATAAAAATATTGTAAATTGAAAAAAAGTATTAGGACCGTTTGTATGAATGCGGATATAAGATAAATCCTCGGATTAATCGTCGTTTGTATATATACAAACCACGATTAATCCGAGGATTTATCTTCTATCCGCCTTCATACAATCGGCCCTTAGCGACGCTGATGCATAGGGTGCCCTCACCTAAGCTCTATGGAAACGAAATATTTTGGATATATAGTAAACTTATATCCATAAAATACTTCAATTAATGGCTAACTATTGTTATAGATTTCGCATAGTTCTAATTATAAACAACAGGTGCTCCGTAGGCCTGCACCACTTTTCCAATATCACTTAAAAACTTGTTAGTTTCTATTCATATAATTTTCCATCTTTTACTGAAGTTTTATCAAAATTATTTCATTTAAGAAAGCTTTACTATTCCAACAGACAAGTAAAAAACAAATTTTTCCAGAATTAACAAACCTGAAGTTGGAATGCAGAACTGTTAAAAATCATACTCTAAACAAATTTACCAAATTTAATCAAAATCAATTATCAGGATCTTATGTCTTGAAAGACTAATAAGAAGGTGCTCGGGCCACCCTCACTACTTATCCGAATGCTGTCCAAAAACTAATCAGTTCTTTGCCATTTAAAGTGCCATCGAAATCGATAAATGAACGAAGTCTGTATACTCCCAACAATCTTTAAAAACAAAGCTAGAAACGTCAGCAGTTGAATGGTGAACTCCCGCCACTTCGATCGATTTGTAATAGTAGGTATAAAAAACTAAAAAAAAATCTTTTATCGGAAGTGCCAAACCGGAAGTTGCTAATACCAAGTCTCAATAAAATTGAAAGCCACAACCAGAAGTTATTAAAAATTCAAACTTACATTTGTTCGGGTGAATTCATATATAATTTCTGATAGAGGCCCGATATTTTTTTTTTAATAAAAAGTGTTGTGTAGTAGGAATTACAAAATGTATCACAACAACACATAGATACCTTTTAAGACCCAGGTCCCACAACATCATGCGTCTTGAGGTATAGGTGGACGCTTTTTTTAAATCTTTGTGGATTAAAAGCACTCGATACTATTGATTCGGGCAAAGCATTCCATTTGTACGATGTACGTACAAAGAAATCCCTTTGCATTCTATTACTATGACAGTGAGTAATCTCGACAGTCCGACCACCTGCACAAACCGATTGACGAGTCAAACGGGGAAAAACATATGTCTGAGGCATGATGGACCTGATTTCATCCGCGCACTGCTGGTGACGATATTTATAAAAAACAACGAGATCAGCAACAGTGCGACGATGTTGTGGGGAATCAAGATCTAATGTTAAATTTCGATCACCAACAATTCGTATAGCACGCTTTTGAACAGAGTCCAAAAGAGCTAGGATAGTAACAGATGCAGCTCTTTAAACTTGACAACAATACTCCATACAGAGACGAATATAGGACTTATAAATGTGGAATATAGGACTTGTAATGTGTTTCGTATCAGGTCCTGGTCAGATTGCCCAACTTGGAATCAAATACGTAAAACCAAATCAGGGCCGGATATGTTCAAATAAGGTTAACCTATTCTAAATCAGGCCCGGCACATGCTCACATCAGATTACCCTAATAGGGCTTGCCTATTCTGGACTGAGCACGCCTTGCTCACGCTCTTACTGTATTCAGGCTGTGCCTAGCTTTGTTCTGGTAGTTAATAGATTGAAAAAATTGGCATTGTGTTTGGGAACTGTTATAAAGCTATTATAAAAAATAAAATTTCAGGTATTCAAACCATTAATACAACTGTGTAGTATCTTGCCATCAGAACGTATAGCTCCAAATTTGGAAAAGGATTTCTAGTTAACTTTCGATCCAAAAATATTTTGGATTTGGAGGTTAGATTTTGAATCAAATGTGCAATACTTTTTGCCAATGGTTCAATCAGAAATTTCTTTTTAATATAAGGATAACTTAAGGATTGCTGAACTAGAGTTCTTTTAAATTAACCTTTTCAGTTTCAAGTTTTATGTGAACAGAATAATTTTATTTCACTCGACATTCTAAGTTGCAAGTGTCGTAAGAGGCATTTTTAATTGTTCCTAATCAATGCAAAACCAACAGCAGCTAGCACGTGGACAAATGGTGCCATAAAATATTATATATCAGACAACATTTTTTCATGCAGTGATTTTGCATTGATTGGAAATAGGGTTTCGAAATATCCGACCTATTTGATTATCCGGATATCGAATATATAAAAAATAAATTAGCCGGATAATCCGGATATTATATATTAAACAAATAATAAGACATCTTTATACTTTGCGGTATTTAATTCATTTATGTATATTTCTCGTATATCTATATTAATTAATATTTATACATAGTCACAAAATAACAAAAATAGTAACAAATCATAAAATAATAATCAAAAATTGAATTATTAATAAATTTAATTAAGTTAATGAAGTTATTGATTCATATTTATAAACGCATATTTTAGGAAAACCATTGCATTAAAAACAGTGCCGTTACTACGGTACGGCCCACCCGGCCCTGGGCCGGGGGCCCACCATAAAATACTCATAAAAATATGAAAATGAACACTTCAAATAATAAATTTAAAAAACAACAATGCAATTTTTTTTACTGGGCCCATGCCAATTTCAAAAATTCATTTTTTGTAACGAAGTTGCAAAATCTACGCTTTTTTGTGCGTCATTTTAGTAATTAAATGAGCTTTATTTAAGCATTAATCTAGTACATTGGTCAGATTCATTAAAGTCCTAATTGTAGTTGTTTAATATTTTATTAAAGCATTAATAATAATGGTTTAATGATTCATTAAAGTATAAGTACTTTAATGAATCATTAAACAACTATTATTACTGCTTTAATAAACTATTAAACTACAATTAGTACTTTAATGAATCTGACCAAATTTACTAGAGTAATGCTTAAATAAAGCTATCAAATTCGTGAATGATTTCATATCCACGCTGGCGTTCAAATAAACCATAGTTCTTAGTTTAGAGTACTCGCACCACGATGTTGAAGGTTTTATGGATCCTAGTTTTCTTACAAAATAGGCCAGCATGACCATGTCATTGATTGTTGTAGTTTTTGATTCTTTAAATCACTCATCAAAATTTTTGTATGAAGTTTCGTACGCCAATTTCGCCAATTTTTCCGGTACGATTGTAGAAATAGCTTCATTTGCTGCTTTTTCTATATCTGACGATACAAAATCATCATCACTTGAACTCATCTTGATATTTTTCACAATTGGCAGTATGAAAACTAAAAGAAAACTACGGCTACACACTCCTTATAAGATCAAATTGGTTTGCTCAAAACGTACTAGATACAAATGCAATTTGTTTAGTTGTATTTTTTATAAAAATTTAATTTTGCAGCTTCGTTACAAAAAATCTTGTATGAAACACGTTGCTAAATTAGTTGTTTTAAGCACTGGATGTATTGTCAATTTCACATCTCGTGCTTAAAACAACCTAATTTAGCAACTTGTTTCATAAATAGCTATTAAATAATCACAAAAAGACATTATAATTTATATCAGAAAATCTTTGAATATTGAATATATTAGAAAATATTTCCCGTTATATCTCTTATTGAGGATAACACTTATTATTCAAAAGAATTTAATTAATATTTTTCCAAACATAGAAAGAGCATTCAAAATTCTTTTAACCATTAAGGTCACTAATTGTTCAGGAGAACAGTCTTTTTAGGCGATGAAATACCTAAAAAATGATTTGCGAAACAGCATGCCGCAGGAGCGACTGAATTCCCTTGCGTTGATGTGCATAGAAAGTGATTTATTAAAATCTATAGAATTTGAAGATGTTGTAGATAAATTTGTTGACAAAAAAGTGAGAAGAAAAAATATTTAAATAAAATAAACATTATAATAAACCTCAAAAACACGTAAGTAATTTTGCTTTTAAATTTAATTTAGACTGGGTTCCAATTAGCTGCTAAATTGTACGAAACTGCTAAATCTAAATTTAGTTTTACAAAATTACCGAATTTTAATTCAAATTAATATAATAAAGTTGTCAGATATTGTTTAACGTATGAATTTCTTCCAAATTATTTAGAAACAAAATATAATTTAGTCAAATAAAATAGTTGACTAAATTGATTTAGCACGTTTAGTACAATTAAGCATCAATTGGAACGCAGTCTTATTGTTAATTTTCGAAAAGGCCTCCTAGAAATAGTGGGCCAGGGGCCCCCAAATACATTGGGACGGCACTGATTAAAAACATTTAATGCAATGATAATTCTAAAATATGCGTTTATAAAAATTAATCAATAACTTCTTTAACTTCAAAATTGAGCAGAGTTCTAATTTTTCAGAGTTCCTGGTGAGAACAGCAATTGAAAATACGCGCTCCTTTGCAATCGATATAGGTTTTAACGTTAATAATTCGCGATTTAGAATATTTAAATTGTCTGTCCTTTTTTATGATAATTATTTAAATAAACGAAATCTTTTTTAATAGCAATGTGGAACTTTCTTCATTCTGCTTCTTAACATGAGTATAATTGAAGGAATTGCATTCTCAAGTTGTTTCTGCAGTGACGATTTCTTACAAACTTCACTACTTAGACTTTCTTCACTTCATCCTTATTTTCAATAGTAATTTCTTCAGTGATTTCCTCATATCCATCATAATCACAGGTGGATGTATTCTTCTAAAAATTTCTATCGCCAATGCAATAGAGGCACCATTTTTAACATAATCAAAATATTTATTCGAATGTGGAATATTGACTATTTATAAAAAGATTAACAGAGTCATAAGAAATTTATCACGACGTTCATCGTTTCAATTTTTTATATATTTCAAAAATTTTTTTGAAACATTCGTTCCACATTCTTCTTACTTTTCGAAAACGAATTTGAAAAAGTCTTCAGCAGTCAAAAGCGGAGCTGAATTTTTGCTTAATTCTTTTACAGCTATTAGCAGTGGAAATAAGAGATCTAACAACTCGCTCTTTTTATACCATAAAAGTTTAAAATACTTTTCGTTACAGTAGAGAGATTTTTAGGCATGACAAAGCCTTTACTTCGGACACTTTTATGTTTTCTTGATGTAGATGATTCATGAATTTTATCGATTGAAGTTAACGCTGAAGCTTTATGATTATTTTATGAACTTTTAAATGATTTAAAAGTGGCGTCGTTGATGATCTTTTACATCCTATTTGTTTACTGCAATGCTAACAGAAAGCAACATCTCTTTTTTTTCATTTTTTTTAAATGATTCCAAACTCCAGAGCATTTAGACATGGCTATACAGTGCTTTTAAAAATTTTAAATATGTTTGTTGGTAAATAAATTTACTAATATAGTTATAATTTACTGTATTTATTGAAGCAGATGAAAAATATATAAATTATTAAAAAGGATTATCTGCCCTAATAAACTTTAAAAAACTAGCGCACTTCAGATTTTATTGACAGGGTTTTTAAAACATTAATTTTTTTAAATTAACATAGCATCAAAATAGCGTCAAAAAATATTTGTAACATACATTTACACTGCGCTTGACGAAGTGTTTATAAAATATTCAAAGATTACGTAGCAAAGTTTTCATAACATTAAAATTGTAAATAAATTTTTAACTTACAGTCACAGTAAGTGCAGTGAATGCACT
Organism: Diogma glabrata; assembly: GCA_963693315.1. Lineage (NCBI taxonomy): Eukaryota > Metazoa > Arthropoda > Insecta > Diptera > Cylindrotomidae > Diogma > Diogma glabrata. Next base: position 340,749,777 of record OY856186.1, on the reverse strand, counting down.
AATAAACTTTGCAACGCAGTTTAAATATTTATTTGAACTTTGCAATAAACAATTTGATTTTTTTTACAAAATAATAGTAGTTAATGTAACAAGTACGCAAAATAAGGTTTTAGCGGACGTATCGTAATGTTTCCGGACGAGGCGCTAGCCGAGTCTGTAATATGAAGATGAGTCTGCTAAAGCCGTTTGCGTACGTGTTGCATACAACGTTTTTTTGTATTAGCTCTTAGGATTTATTTTTCTAATTTATTGCTTAATTTGTATTCTTGCGTACCTAAAAATTTGATTTTTGAATAAAACTTATCAAAGCAATTGTGATTATAATTTGAAAAATATGGAGGGGCTGAAATCTCAAGCGCTGAGATATCAAGACTTCGGTCTGGGTTAAGGATTTTGATATAGTTTTCGGCAACAAAACTTTTATGAGGACATGGTTTTTAGTTTTGGGCAGCGATGAATATCAAACATAACTCTTTGTTAAAGTACAAGTATTCAGAGATAGACTCTGTTTAAAAATTTATTACAAAACTAACACGAAACATCAATACGTTGCCGGATAATTGTAATCAAAATTCCAAAAATATTGTTAAATTAAATAAAATCAAACTTTTTCAAAATTCCAAAAATATTCTAAAAATTAGAATGAAATCAAATATTTAAACTTTTTCTAAATTCTGATGATATGCCAAAAATTCTTAAAAATTCGAACTTTTCCAAAATTCTAAAAATATTGCAAAAATTATTACAAAATCAAAAATTAAAACTTTTTTCAAAATTCCAAAAATTATAATAATATCAAAAATTAAAAATTTTTCAAAATTCTAAAAATATTTCAAAAATTCTTACAAAATCAAAAATTAAAACTTTTGCCGAAATTCTAAAAATATTGCAAAAATTATACAAAATCAAAAATACAAACTTTTTCAAAATTCCAAAAATATTTCAAAAACTACAACAAATTCAAAAATTTCCATGTCCAATCTCATTTTAAATTACATTTACGTCATAAAAACAGCTACATTTTTTTTCCCAAAATATTGGCTAAAAAATTAAATGAAATCATTTTTTGACACACTTGACATTATTTTTTGACAAACTTATAATGCCATAATTCTCTATAATAATAATAAAATATCATGTCATACGAACTATTAATTTTATTTTTTTCTAAAAAAATTGGGTAAAAAATAAATAAAAACCTTTCTTTTGACACACTTGACAACATTTTTTGACAAACTTATAATGCCATAATTCTCAATAATAATAATAAAATTTCATTTCAAACAAACAATTTATTTTTTTTCCAAAAAATTGGGTAAAAAACTAAATAAAAATCTTTTGACACACTTGACAACATTTTGTTGACAAACTTATAATGCCATAATTCTCAATAATAATAATAAAATTTCATTTTAAACAAACAATTTTATTTCCAAAAAATTGGGAAAAAAAAAATAAAAATCTTTCTTTTGACACACTTGACAACACTTTTTTGACAAACTTATAATGCCATAATTCTCAATAATAATAATAAAACTTCATTTCAAACAAACAATTAATTTTATATTTTTTTTCCAAAAAATTAGGTAAAAAAATAAATAAAAATCTTTCTTTTGACACACTTGACAACTTTTTTTTGACAAACTTATAATGCAATAATCTAGTTTTTGATCTCACATACCAATCCCGACCATCAAGATTTCTCCAAATTCAATGTTCCTACTCGTAATCACTTAAAATGAACGTTTTTTAAGCCAAAAATATGCAAATTTCCTTGTTTTGACACACATAATGATTTTTTTGACACACTTCCGGTACAGTTATCGAACACAGCGTCCTTTCGGACCTGTCCCTTGAGTATACCTATTTTTAGAAAAAAAAATTTTTGAAATCCCTCCAGTGGTTTTCCCTGCAGCGTAGGTAATGACGGCCGGCCGGCCCACAGACAGACATACATTTTTTTTTTTTTGCTTTTTTAGAATCAGGAGGTCCTAAAACGTCGAGAAATGTCAAAAAAAGTTGGGGTAAGAATTTTACTTTGAGCTCATGAATGTAATACTTAGGTCTTTCAGACCGAAGTAATATTTATAATATAAAATGAAAACAAATTTTGAATCCGCTAAAGTGTTGTCATAACGACTTTATGTACTAGGCCGCTAAAATACAATTTTGTGGACTCTAAACAGTTCTAAAAGTAATCATTTTTCGGAGATAATACTAAAAAGGTTTTTTTCTACACCCGTACTATAAAAATACACTTACATGACCAAAATCCGTTTTATAATGATATTCATTTCGATACAGATTTCGATCGCCTACGGCTCGTTTCGTATCCCGGTTAATGTTCGTGTATTAATAACTGTCATTACATGATCGTAGCATAATATACTATTTTATATCCGGATTATTACAAAAATGTATCCGGATAATCGAATAGTGAAAATTAGTTGAATAATCCGGATAGCTTGATATCCGGATATCCAGATTACAAACCCTAATTGGAAACAATCAATAACCAGTCTACACTAATGACTTACGATGTTGACTAAAGATTTAAATTAAGTAAATAAATGTTGATGGAGTTCCAACTTGGAAACAATTATCGTTTTTATTCGCCTACATATTAAAGTGTAACTTTATTAATGTGATTTGCGGCTTTAAAGTATCACTTTTCAACTATTTATTTTGTTGTCATAGCTACGTCCAAAAAAGTAAAAAGTATTTGTATTTGTTTAAATTCTATGAAAAATAAAAATTTTTATCAAAGCAACCCTCAAATTCAAAATTTCATTATCCAATTAAAATAGTTGTTATCATTTGTTGTCATAGCTACAGAATAATTTGGAAAAAATAATAAATATTTTGTCAAAGGTTACTTGTTCCACATATTTTTATTTTAAAATTTATGAAAATTTATAATTTTAATATAGAATAAACAGCTTTTCTTAAAATATTTTGCTTGCGGCGAATAAAAAATAGTATATGATGCACGGACGTAAGCTATTTTGGACTTAATATGGGTGCAAATCTCGGCTAGCGTCTCGATTTGCAAACTCCACATCCATCCAAAATCTTTAGCTTTACGTCTTAGCATCATAATGTACTATTTTGTGATACAATTGATATCGTATATACCAGTATTGAAGTGAAAGGTTTGAAGAATTCCATATATGCTTTTAAGTTTAAAAATATCTATATGATTGATTGTTATAGTTCCAGTTGCTTAATTTTAATTGCTAACAAATCAATTTGCAAACTGTAACTGTTCAAAAGAAACTTATGTTTTGATGTTTTTACTTCTCAAACTTCTTATTTAATAGTTTTTGTCAACAAAATATTCATAATAATAGTTTTATTGTCATAGGTATATCGTTCTGGTTTTATTTATTACGTAAAAATAATAATAAATAAATTTCATATCAGTTTTTGTACTTAATTTTACAGCAGAATACGTATACATTTACCTTTTATATCGTAATATTTTAAAGTTTAATGGGTAAAATTAAAATGCAAGCTTACCATTATTCTTCAACATGAACTATGCCAACATTTATACTTAAACTAATGTAACTTTAACTAAAAGTAAAACAAGCAGACAAGCGATTGTATTTAATAAATTAAATCCATTGACTTATTATAGCTGTTTACTTATAGGTTGTAGTTTGGTTAAAGTTCTCGTCCGAGACATATTGACAAATGAGTTCCATGTTAGCTCGTTCATGCAAGGTTGATGTTCTTTATCTAATAGTTTTTTATAAATTAATGTAAGGGATTCGGTTTCTACTACATATATGTAAATGTTTTTTTAAGGAAGATGGCACAATTACACCATATTAGGGCATGACAAAGAATTGCAGTTAGAATTATAGATTTATGAATTAAAAGTTTGTTCGAGAAATTCATAACACTCTTCTTATACAATATAGGCTAAAAGGATTTAAATATTTTATCACACATTTACCCTGACAAAACATGTTTCATTATTAGTTCAACAAATGACTTTAACTCCCAAATGAAGAACAAAGTTTTTAATATACTGAGTATCTCTAACTTTAACACTGCACATCAACCATGTTGCCTTTACACAGAAAAGATGTTGGTGTATTCTACATATTAGTTCAATAAAATCAATTTTGTAACATAAACTAACAAAGGATTTATAAATTGGGTTCCTAGATCTGAGTCATTGGCATTTAATGGTGCTACGTAAAGGAATCAATGCTTTTATGTGGTCGGTGTGTACTGTGTACTATCAGTTCTCAGGTTTTTTTGTAGCTGGCACAAACGGACTGAACATGCTTCTGGCAACAATTATAATTAATGATGAATCAGTTATTAACTGACCAACTTATTGTAATGATCATTACAAACTTTTGAAATCTCACGGTTATATAAAAAAAAACAAAATAAAAAAATCAATACATTTCATACATAGCAAAAAATATAATATAAATATAAATATAAAATCAAATATTGTCTAAACCGTGGAACCCATACCTGAATCCTGCGTACGCCACTTGTCATTATAGTATTAGTGCAGTATTAGTGTTACATAGAATGAGAGCTTCAAATGGTGATGATAAAACAAAGACTATAATATGAGCTATGGTGCAACAAAATTCTAGATCTTTCGGTGTTTCGTGGTTTTGGCTATCATTGATGGAAGGTCTGCAAGGTTGCAGAAGCGAGGAAAACAAATTTATACAAAAACGAGGAATTATACAACCCTATTCATCCGTTAACGTAAATCGGATTCGGATACAAACCTGTTTTCGATAAAATCCGGAATTCAGTAAGAACTGAATTTAGGTAAAAACCAGTTTTCAATAAAAACCGGATTTCGATAAAAAAAACACTTTCGATAAAAACCAGATTTCGGTAAAAACATGTTCTCAATAAAAACCGCTGCCTGAAATCCGGTTTTTATCGAAATCTGATTTTTATTCGGTAAAAACTGCATTTCGATAAAAGCCTGTTTTCGATAAAAAACTTATTCCGATAAAAACGGATTTCGATAAAAGCCAAATCTAGATAAAATCCGAATTTCGGTAAAAACCAGTTTTCGATAAAAACTGGATTTCGATCAAAAAAACTAATATCGATAAAACCCGGGATTCAAAAAAAACCGACTTTCGTTAAAAAGCG